>JAHZMT010001547.1:0-17556 GCA_027743785.1 Sinhomidia bicolor
TCTTTTCTCATTTGATCGTGATAAACGACCTTTAATATTAGGTACCTGCTGCTGCAGCACCGCTGCTGCTACGGCTAGCTTCTATGCATGCATGCATGCAAATACAAACGTCAAAAAACGCAAAGCTATTATGCAAATTCATCGTACTTACAACGCAAGAAGAGACTAAAGTAGTATTATTTGAATTCGCAGTGCACTGCCGCACAAGAACACTCTAGAACATGTCGTCGCTGGCTCAGGTTCAAAAAAAATAATGCGCTCGTTGAAAAGACGATCAAAAGCGAACATTATTATAGACTGATTATATGTAGTTTTTTTTGTACTTGTACTACATATTTTTTTGCCTTGTATTAAGCAGCAGCGTCAGTATTCAATTGTTTTTTTCAGGCCGTAAAAAGTAGCAAATGGTGACTTAAGGTGAATGGCCAACATGTGGATCCGTCGTCTTTGCTGTCCTCCTCCTTCTTCTTCTCCGATCTTGATTTTTTTGAATTATGATAATAATCAGGTATGAAGAGATAGTGGTGGTGGTGGTGTATTGTTCGCAATACGTGTGTATAGGTAAGTATATAAATATATACATATATGGTCTTTTTAGTCTCTCTCTCGTTCGTTCTCAGTCACCGGTTCAGTCAGTATCTGTGTCTTCGTAACACTTCCGAAACCCATTAAATGAGAAAGAAAGGAGGATGGATGATGATGATGATGATGACATGACGAGGCTGCTCTTTGTGTTCTCTTTAAGAACAAAATTATTATCTTCATTTTTTTCAATCTATTGCATGCATAATATGTATTACGTGTGCATGATGCATGAATGAACTGAATGATGATGCTGCGTCCTTCTTGATGATCATCATTTTGATTCGAATCTTTTGGGAAGCTGCTTCTGCTGCTGCTGCTGCTGTCATCAACAAAGCTGCAGCGCCGCGTAGTAAACAATGCCAAAGAAGAAGAAAAAGAAGAGGTCACAGTTTTTTTCTCCTTATATGCGCTTACGCTGCTGCCAAGTGCACTAATAACATAATATGCGCATACATGTAACGATAATGAGAAAATGGGAAGTAGTTGCGGTTGAGGATGTTCGGATAAATCTAGGACTGCTTGTCTATTTTTTATAGCATTGTCCTCCTCTGACAAATCATCACGATGATGATTTTGCTCTGCTCTGCTCAAAGGTTATTTACCCTTCTACCTAAATACGTGTACTCTCATTTCACTCAACCGAAGAACTATCATCATTATTATTTTTTTGAATATTATTATAATCAGTATGTTCACTACTTTTCTCACCTGCTTGCCTGGATTTGAATTGGAGTCATTTCCTACTTTTTTTGTCTTCTTGTCAGATTTTTTTTTCTTTCTTATCACTCTCATTGAATTGAATAGGTTTTTAATCTAGGTTTAGTAGTTTACTTTGCTGTATACAACAAAAAATGCCTATCCATCTGCATCCTGTCAAAAAAAACACTAACATTGAACTGCTATGTAGCTGGTGTTCAAACTTGTTAGTAGTATTTAATTCACTTTTTTTCTTTAACTGACAAGCATGTTTCTAAAACGGGGTTAACGACTGATATAATCGATATCATCCTCATCATCGTCCACATACGTTACAACTAAGTGGATTTTTATTGAGCGTCAATTGACAAAATGTTGACTAGGAAAATTAATCAGAATTTATAAAACTGAACAGATGAGCACTTTACAAGTGCTCTTTACTCTACCTACTCTGTCAATACCTACCTATATAAGCAATAAAAAAATATATTTGTCTTATCAGGATCAATATTGAGGATTTAAATAAACACCCTCATGATCATCATCGTCATCATCATCATGTGAAAACAGAATTTAATCAATTTGAGGAAGATTCATAAAGTCATAAGCCATTTGGAGTAAATTACGTGATGGCAGCGTACTTAAAGTATTTATTTTAATAATAATTTACGGCGGCAGAGATTTCATTGAACTCATATAAAATAAACATCTCATAGTCAGCTAAAGCATCATCCAGTCGCCTCGACGTTATCCACATCTTGTGATTTGTGTTTAGTGCAAAGTGAATCAAGCGTACGAGCAAATAGACGGATAATAAACCATTTTTGCATGCAATGCACTAATGTTCCAAACGAGGTGCACAGCAGCAGCAGAAACTCAAGTAGCAAAAAAAGGCTATATGAACAAGCAACTCACACAACACAACTTATACAGAGTGGCAGTATCAAGAATGACCACATTAACTCATTCGTGCTCATTAGCATTCATTATTTTTTATCTGCTATTACATTATTAAGATTATTATTATTATGCTACAACATCAACTACCACTTCTTCTAAACATACACATTTTTATTATGCCGTATAACATGTTGTAAAAAATAGACGAAGATATGATGATGCAAAATGAAAAAAAGATGGTTTATATGAAAAAGTCTGACAGAGAGATGAATAGTTGTTGTCTCCCCCATGCTGACTGACACACGAAGAAAAAAAAACCTCTAACAACATTTTTTTTGTCGGGGAGTGCTGCTTTTCTCCATTCTATTCAAAAAAGATTTTTTTTATTAAAAAACTTACTAATTTAAAAAAATGTATTTTTTTAAAGAGGAGGAACAACAGTGAACAGTAGTAAGCTTGTATTGTAAAGTGGCTCGTTTTTTCTCTAGACAATACACGATCAACGATCTTGCTGACAATGTTGATGGGTTACACATGCATAATTTATTTTGGAAATGGTGACGTGATTTGAAGCATCAATGAATGCATGCACACATATTATCCAACCATCCACATTGCCTACTTTACCTCACTCACTATTATTAAAGTCTTAAATGAAAACAAAGTTTATTGTGTACAAAATGAGAAAAGACAGGTAGATAGAGATTATTATTATTATTGCTATGCATATGTTATGTATATGCTATCATTACGTGTATATGTTAGATGAGCAGTTGGTTATGAGGATGATGTGATTTTGGCTTGAAGGGAATTCAAAGCGCATTATCATGTCATTCAGTCAGTCAGTCAAAAAGACAGTCTAACCAGCCAACATTGAAGACAAAGAGAAAGAGAGAGAGAGAGAGAGAGAAAAGTGGATAATACGTACGTAGTATAAAGTAGAGTTTACTTGTCACTTTTTCCATACCAGTCAACCAGTCCATCAGTTTGCAGTAGTATAATACTTAATAATCAGAATGCATCTACTATCTACCTTCTCGTTGTTGTTCGTCATTGTAGTATCATCAAATCATCACTATCACTATATAAGTTGCCCGTCCGTTTCTTTTCCCCACACAGAAGATACAAAATCATTTTGAGATGGTTTGCTATTTTTGGACTGTGAATTTTGCTGGTGGCTATAATATACATGCATAAAATTGACGGTACTTGCTCACCACAAACTTATGACTACATGAGCTTTTGAAACTGCAGTTTCTGACAAGTAGCAGCAAAGGAAAGTATCGTCATTCTCTTTCATGCAGCTGATGTTTTTCAAGATAAATAAAACTCGTGTAGGCATATATCAAACATCACAAACTTGGAAGACGACAAGACTGTAAAAAAAGATTATATCCAAGTAGAATGTAGGTATGTATGTAAACTCTTAAAAAATCATTTTATTATCATCATCAATAAACTCACTATGATATGTGCATCTTTCATTCTCTCCGTTTTTGTATGGATTTGCAATGGTGGTCTGGTCAAAGTCACGGTCATTATCATCTTCATCATAATCATTTATCGTCATGTCCTCCTCCTTTTCATGTCACAATCACAGCACTGCTGCTGCTGCTGCCATGTTAAAAAAATAATGCACTCGTCGAAACAAGTTGAAAAGTCTATTTTTCTTCTCTTCTCTCCACTCAAGTGAAGTCGACGGGCATTAATAATAATAGCATTTGCTTGCATGCATATACATACATGCTTGCGCAGCAGAACAGAAAAAGTGAATAGCAGCAGCAGTGTCATGTACAAGCAGAACAGTCAATGGACTTGATTCTTTGATTGTGATTGCAAGTTCAAGTTGGCGTTTTGCTGTTGATAATCGCAAATGTCCATTTCTCTGGACAGTATATAGTATTATTTATCAGCAATTCAAAAAACCATGCTTTATCCCTAACTTTATTTACAATAATTTACTCGAGAGACGCAGGATTTATCATCTTATTTCCAATACACTATTTGTTGCGGCATTATATGTACTTCCTACATTGATCCACTTTATTTTGTGTCATTGAATTAAACCATTCATTAATAATTATTTTAATGGCTGAAAAAATAATAGCGTGGTACATTGACACTCTAACATTTTGCCTTAATAAATGACCTTTACCACAAAGAAACGCTAATGACCTTGTATCCTCATCGCGTCCTCCAGAGAGGCCCCAATAAAGCCGCGAGTAGACGATAAAATAATTTTTTACGACTTTACAAAAGAATAGCATTCTTATATAGTTATGTTATGATCACCACCATCATCATACAAATATACACATAATAGGCTTGTAAGTAGGCACAATCTCTTATTACTTTAGTTGCTTTGTTGTTTGTTCTAGATTACGTAATATTTTGCTTGCTTAAAACAATAAAAATGGTACATGTCGCTTGGCTAAATAGTAAAACAAATTTGTTATTTGTGCAGAGCACATGAAAAGTAACTCTACCAAAAAAAGCAAAATGTTTCTTTACTTTTTCTTCAGGTACTCTGGCAGTACAAGGAAAATGAAACGAAATTACAAGCAGGCAATTAAAGAAAATTTGCACAGAAGCAGTTTGCCATATATCACCCATCATCTTCAACCGTGCTTGTCTATTCGCATATGTTACAAGTTACAACCAGAGGAAAAAAAACGATTTGCTCAAGTTGAGCTTTCATTTGCTTTACATTATTTGTGTAGGAAGCGAGAGCAGAAAGATTTTGATCTAGTCGAATGAAATGGAACTACAAGCTGCGTGACAATAATTTGATTGCCAACAGTCAGTTCCAAAAGCAGCACGTTATTTTTTTATAAACTCTTCTCAGAATTGCAGCAAGCAGCAATGGTTTGGATTTATCCATTCTCAGCAGAAAAGTCAACATGTTAATTCCCCTCTTCTCTTCCTACTGACTCAAGTCACTACGATGAGAAATGAAATTTTTGCTGCTTGTCGTGTGGTGACGAAGACGATGTTGATGATAGCATCTGTATGTTTAAATGCATGTACGCATGCCTTCCCAGTTGAAATTGGTGGATTTAGACTTTATCCTGTTCTAAAATGAAATGATACATTTTCGCTGGTGACTCAGCCACTCACTCCGCAGATTATATTATTATTCAGTTTTGATCTTGGATCTATTTTACTTTTAAACATTGAACATTGAACTTGGCACGGTTTGCGCTAGCTCGTTCCTTAATACCATGCCATGAGGATGCAGTATGATGATGATGATGGTGGTAATGAATGCATGCATGTATAAAAATAGGCACTTGGGAGTCTGTGCATTTTTTCACAGTAAAAAATTACGCTATCATGCTAGTAGTACAGTGAACTATAATTTTTTTCGGGATTCTCTTCAGCACTCTCTGTCTCTCTCTCTCTCTCAAGTGACGAACCAATTACTTTACTGACACTGACCTAGCCATTGTAAGCGTCTATAAATATTGTGCGGTTAAACCCTTTTCTATGAAATATGCATACATTACACACACACATACATACTTATTTTATATTTTTTTATCCACGTAATCTTTTCTTTAGGAGACGACGAGACATGCAATGCACGAAACAAAGCCAATAATCATTATATGATGGTGATTGGATGGTAATTTTTTTTCTCGGTAACATTTTATTCAACCGGTTCCCAGTTATAATAACCGTATAGACGCAAAGATGATTAGGTATACGTTTTTCTTTCCAGTTTTTTTCATCACTCGCTCTCTCTGGTCCAGTCCAGCTAGCTTGTTAAAAAACACTCTTTTTAAGCTCTCGTTGCATTTTAGCTTGACGTATTAGGTATATCTACCGTAGTTACTACTACAATTGTATTTACATGCTGCAAAAAAGACATGGAGGATGGTTACGCTACTAAATGGCGTACTATTATTCGGTACTCGTCGTCAGCACCATCATCAAGTTAACCAGGAGTAAAGAGCAGAGAGATAGGCACCCAAATAGTCAATTCAAGAAAATCCAGGTTACTGACCGCATTCGCTTTTTCCATTCTTCTTTTGAGACTCTCTCTCTCTCTCTTGGAAAAAAATATGTTCATGATCATGAATGATTTCATGGGAATTTTTTATTCTTGGCAAGTAGTAGGCAAATGATGATGATGATGTGGTTGCTGAACACGATGACGATATTATATGCATGTGTATCTGCTTCTCAATGCTGACTAGTGTTTTGTGTGTGTCAGTGTCGCTGCCCTCAAAAAAAGGTGCAACTTCAGGATTTGAGTCAGTAAAAAAATCTAACGCTCTGACTCGACTGGAGGAATGATCTAATGGAGAAGTAAAATTGTACGGTAATTGCCATTTTTGCAAATTGTAAAAGCGCTGTCGTATAGACAAAAGCGGATTAAATTTGCGCAGCAATTGGAATAATGGCGATTGGCGATGATAAAGATTCTAATTATTTTGAAGGTCAGAGAGAAATCAGTGTGCATACAGAAATTCTTTTGAGTACTTAAGGAGAAAGCAAAAGTCTTGTTAATATACGTGGGAACGAGTTGTGAACAAACACCAGTAGCATGAACATAAAAAATGAAATCATATGGACTTTTCGAACTTTAGAATCAATAATCATTATAAAACTAATGCTTCCTTATCACAATAGCCAATCGTTCAATAATCCGACCAATCAACTTTTCAAATCTTTACAAAGTTGAGCTATTTGAATTGCTCTATTTTAGTTTAGTTTAGTCATATAATTTTATTTTCGTCAGAGGGAGTCTCTAACGTTCTTCCTGTTCATTTGTATACCGCGACATACAAATTACTCTTTACAGGAAAATGTCGATGCACTTCACTAGAGCAGATGCAGTTTTATTGCTTATCGTAAGTTCAATGCTCATGATATTGCAGTGCAGTTGAATTCACTAATTGAGGTTATACGTTTAAGCAGTTAAGCTGACATTGAAATTTCTTTTGAAAATTGAACTGGAACTTAAGTCAATGTTAATGGGTCACCTCATAATCCATTTTTAATGTGAGTGTCGTGTCGTGAGTATCGTTTTTATTAAATGGCAATAAAAAAGTCAATGTATTGTGCTTACTAAATTATCCCTTTGAACTTTGTAACACGAGGAGAGAAAAAAAGGTAACAAGATATGCATAGAGAGAGGTATGCTTTAATTGCCGCAAAGTAGTGTCAATGCCAATATGGCGATAAAAAACATTCATTAGAAAAGCAGCTAGATAGAGAGGGTGTTCCAACGCAAGAAGGAGAATTTTGGCGTTATCACAGCCACTTAAGACGGCGACATGATGATGATGATGACATGATGGTGTTATATGAGTGTGACATTTTCGCAATTTATATTGCCTATGATAATGACAAGTTGGTGGGGTATTACGAGTCTCCTAGCTGGCAACAAGATTACGATAACAGGAGAACGGATATTTTGCCGTCATCAAATCAAAGGCCAAGGTAAATAGTCAGTCTGTGAGTAAACCAGTAGTTGGTAGGTATATTGCTTATGTTATAACCATGTAATAAGCTTGTCGGAGGAAAAACACATGCATTCAATCCAGCAGATGTTAAAACGCATTATTCTTACATGAGAACGCGAACAGGGTCAAAGAGCCGCTTAATCGTTTTTTTTTCCTTTCGACTACACGTGAGCGTCAAACAATAATGGTGCAGTGGCGATAAGAGACGAGTGAAGTTGCAACTATGTGTAGAATTTAATAAGTTATTTGAATAAATAATAATATGTGTATGTAGGCTTATTATACTGTGTTGTTTCATTCACATACTTATTAATCCAATATTGGAGTAATAGTTTTTAATTTAAAAAAAATAAAGTAGTATTATTCTATTTATTGAGATTGTAAAGATTTTTTGTCCACATGTAGCATACTAAATAATGATGAAAAGGAAATGTAGCTATTGCGATTTTAAGTATTAGTATAGTTTTGCCAGCAATTTGTCGATTTTCAAACTTAATTTCATTAGATATTTATAATACAGGCGAATTTGCTCAAAGAAAGTACAAGAGAAAAAGTGTAGGACAAATCGTTGGGATATTTATCATCAATTTTTCATTGGAAATATGGCAGACAAAAAGTACAACTACCTATTTAACCAACTACTTATACAAAAAAATACTTAACATAGAATAAGCAGGTATATATATACATACATCCATACATACGTACTACACATTTTGCCATTTTCTCCACACTCCGTATGTAATGGCACACATGACGGTGATGAACCATTCCGCTGTCTCTTATAATCTGTTTATTATTTATCTGTTGCACGAAACTTGCTTCTTCTCACCAGCATATCAGCTTTTAGGATTTCCAAATCCAGCATTGACTTACCTTCACAAACCAAAAAGCATCAAGAAAAAAAGAAACAATTCTTAACCAATGTAGTATATAAGTAGCTGCAGTAGTATATTCGTTCATCTCCTTCATCATCATCATCATTATAAAAATCAACTGCGTAAAAAGAAAGCCAGCTCATTTCTCATTTGCCCCTTCTTGCTTGTTGCACTCTCTCTCTCTCCCTCTCTCTCCTTGCATTACATTCCACCACACACATATAACAATTCATGTACACAGACATGCAATGTCAGTCAGTTCCATTTTTTTAGACAAGTGGATTCTGCAAAACTTTAACAAGCAGATCCAATCCAACCGGCATTTTATTATTTAGCATAGGCAATACATACCTTGCAGATCTACTAACTTTAAACTACTCCTCCATGCAATCCATACACACACACGTTAGTCGCATTAGTCTCTTTTTTTCTTTGCCAAAGTCAAGTCAAAAACAAGCAGGCAGCAGAAGAAGAAACAGCAGCATCACAACAGTAAATGTGTAGAGTAGTGCAGTGGAAAAAAATCTGTTTTTGATCATCATCATCATCATCGTGGTCGTCGTCAACATCATAACATGAATACATAAAAGTTGTTTTTTTTAACGTCAAGTAAGCAAGCAAATGGGATTTTAAAAAAGTACATTTTATCTTCCATAATTCTTGATCAAGTGCTTAGAAAAGTCCATGATGACGAGAGGATAATAATATGACACAGTTAGTGCATACTGGCAGTTTCCCTTGCGCTGATGCTGATCTATGCAGTCTGCTCGCGTCACTCAACTACAATAATATTGTCCTGAAAACTCTTCATTAGTACTAATAAGCTAAACATCATCATCAGTAGTGGTATTTAGTAGTGATAAATACAAAAGTTGTTGATATTATTATATTGCAAAGTAACAGCGATACAGTAGTGCAGAACGGTTTTTTTCATCGCTTTGGCTAAAAATATATTTCACTTGACAAGCCAATACAGTATCATTGTCGGCGTAGTTAAATGTCCGAAAGGACAAAAGACTAAAAGCAAAAAAAAATACAAAATATACGGAGACAGACAGACAAATTTGTACGCAAGCAAATGAACAACAAAGTAGTTGAAAAGAAGAAAGAGGAGAAAGGTGATATTATGTTTCTTTTGAGTTGTTTTTGTTGCATGAAAAAATGAACTTTTCTGGCTGATTGCTGAATTTATTTTGTATGGTGCTCTTTGTTTTTGTTAAAGACTCATTTGAGTTGCCGGTTTTTTGTGTGGTTTGTTGTATATAATCTTTTCGTTTTGCATTGATAACTTAAATTTTGGAAAAGGCAAACCATGCTTGTATTGTTTGCTTGATTGCTACGAAGAAGAAGCAAGTTTTAGCTGTTTATCTTGTCAAGTTCTATGAGGTAATTTGGTGACTCAGGTCTGCTGAAAAAGAGGCATGTGTAGATCAATGTGCCAGCAGAAAAGTAAACATTGCATAACGGGAGAAAAGTGAAAATTACCTATTAAAAATATATATAAGCACACATTATTCCCACACTGTCAATAAATTGGATTGTTTGTGAGTACGGAGGGAGATAATTAGTGCGACAACAAATTACAAAAGAGTGAAAATTGTTTATCAGCATTATTTGGTGGGATTTTGTCAGGCTTCAAAATGAGCACTTTTGTATTCGGCACGGCATGGATGGATTTTGGGAAATTTTCATGGATTTTAAGGTTTGACTTGTTGTGATTCATACAAAGTTGTTGAAATGTTCTCATATAATTAGCTAAAAGGCTTGCATACAATTTTTATATTTTTTGAGCGTAGGAGTTCAATTAGAATTAAAAGCTTTTATTTTTAGATCAAACAACTTTTAACATTTTTATAAATACTGCGTTTCCTTTATTTTTTTACAGGTGCGAACGAGACAGAGACCATGAAAATTCCTGTGAACTATCCTTCAGCAATCTCCGGACCAGTCCTATTCCAGGGAACAGCTTTGCTCTCTCAGACATCTCTGGGGAGGTGAAGCCTGGAGAAATTTTGGCTGTGATGGGAGTAAGTTCTGTTTCAAATGTTTTTCTACCTACATACTCACTAAAAGTTTTTTAGGCATAATAATAATAATAATTACCCGTTTATTTATAAATTATACATAAATCCTTCAAAAAATACGCTGTGTATCGAGATTGTCAGAGTATAATCTACATACATGCACATACATATAAACGCCGGATGTTTTTAACTTTTTTCATGTACCACCACCTACTTACGTACATGCATGCCTCACTTTACCCACGATATCTCTTTTACTCTCAACATTAACTTTAAAAGTAAACAAGTTGTTAAAACAGAGAAAATTTGTTTTGCTCGCACTGTAGTAATTTACCGTGAAAATGAGCTCAAGGTAATTAGCTGCGAATTTTATAGTGGTTCCATTCACCACCAACCCATACACATTCATTACCCATATGATAATAGTATTATTTTTTTGCGAGGGAGAGAAGGTTTGGTTGGTTTCCTCTCTCTCTCTCTCTCTCTCTCTCTCTCTCCTTACCGTACAGTCTTTCTTTCATTTTAATTTCCTCGGTTCAAGGTGGATGGATAAAAAAGATGGTAATAATAACGATGGAAAAAACTTTTCCCCGTGCTTCTGTTGGGACAATAACAACTCTCTTGTGCAAATCTGTGCCTGCCTGTAGGTATTTTAGTCGGTGTTACTTTGCAAAAGAGCAATCAACAAAATCCATCAGTTGGGTACAACTTTAATGAGTTTCGCAATGTAACAGCCCAGCTAGGTACCCCTGCTACGGCTTCTTCTTTGCAGAATTAAACTTGCTCACAAAAGTTACGTTCATCGGCATCATCTGCATACCTTGAGTACCTACTCACTCACTCACTCAGTAGTGTACACAACTCTTGTATGTTTTAGATGATTAGCATTTGGTAATTTCTCACTCTGCTCGACGATGTATCCAAGTCCAACATAAAGAAAATCCCTGTCTGCCTCATAATAAATAGCTTACTTTCTGCTGCTGCTGCTACTATGTCTCTTATCATGATTATCAATTAGCACCACACTACACCATACCACCAGGGAAGATTTGCAGATGACATGAGCGTCTACCTATGTATCCATCAAGATTTTCAGACGTCGTTTCACCATCATCATAATACAGTATTTTACACCCACAACACAACAGCAGCAGTATTCTCTGCAAACTTCTTACATGTGCCTCTTTTCTTTCTTCTTCTCTCTGGTGGAATTTGGAAATCTCTTTAAGCACACATGCGAAAAGAGAAAAAAATGGTTTTAATCTCGCTTGACTCATGCATGCAGCAGACAGGCATGCATAAAAATTTACTCATTTTTCCTTGTGTTGTTTAGTATTCACAAGTACACAAAAAAGAAGCATTAAATGCAAACGGCCTAACACATAAAAAATAAGCAGTGATGAGCAAGCGGCGGTGGTGGTGGCACGGCAGCAGCAGCATCAACAACCTTCTTCTAAATTTGACCATGAACCCGTGTAGTAGCACATTAACAGTAGCAAAATTTTGTCCTGCGGAAAATGAAAGAAGGATAACATTTGGGAAGATTATTATTCTATTTATATTTGTACCACCGTACCGTACCCCACCAGGGACTACAGACAGACAAAAACATTCGTTTGCATTTTTTTGCACACTGCACGTGTTTACATGTGTCTACAAATTATATAAGTGCCGTAACTGCCGTAGCCGTAACGTATTTCCTGCAGACGGTACGCTTATCATTGTCAGTGATTTATCTAATCTATGCATACTTTGAAGCAACAGTCATTTTTTAAAAAAAGTATAAAATAAAATCAGGTAAACTGTCAGTGCTGTAATTGGTTGCCCTTTTTGCAGGAACTAATTATTTTTTTACGGACGACACACTAGTTAATAGTGACTTGACTTAGTTTACTACCAAGCCATCATAAACTCCATTGTAGTAGCAAATAAATTGTTATCTTACACTTATTCTCCTGCTACTTTTAAATGTTATTATTGTGTTGTTGGTAGAACTATCTTTCTTCCCTGTAAAAAGGAAAGGGTTCACAAAAACCGACACAAATAAAGACATAAAAGTTTATTCTACATTTTTTAATGATCATCTTTTTACTAGTCTTTGTGTCAGCGTCTTCTCCTCAGTCCTTTCTTCGTTCCCAACTTTGGTACACATAACATCACCAGCGGTCGTTGTCCCTACGTTCTGGAGGTGGTGGTGTTTTGACGGAGATTTTTTATGTTGCAAAACTTAAAATACTTACTTATTTTATTGTGGAACGAATGAGGTTTTAAGGTTTTAGAAGGGATATACAAGATCGTTATTATTTTTACAAGTGAATACTTATAAGTATTAGATGGAATGAAAGAGAGCCTCTTTTTTACACATGCCACATGGTAGAATGTCATAAAACTCCTTTTTAAAATTTGTTTCAAAGGCGAGCCTTTGAAACGGCATCATTAAATATATTACCTTTCTACCTGAATGACTGACTGACTTGTATTACTTACGATTGATAATATTTGGTCAGGTTATAGTATATAGCAACAGCAAGTATATAAGATGTACGAAGTGGCCGGAACATTTGTGAAAATATAAGGCAGTTAAGTAGGTTCTCAGTCTGGGTTTGTGAAGATTTGTGTAATATATTGTGGGTCTTCGTGGAAAGGACAAGTTTCGTCAACAACAACAAGTAAAAGTTTTTTTGCTAGAAGGAGGAGTAGAAGAAGATGAAAAGATGACATATAGTTTTTGTGTTAATTTCGGGATATCATGTCAAAAGTACATAAAAAAGTTTGGAAAGCCGGTTTTTATTACATTCTGACTGTATGCTCGTGTCTGTTTTGCGACTTAAGCTAAAAGGGATGAAGGGTCCTTTGGGACACTAATAAACGGGTTGAGCGTAGGAGGCGTGTGTGTGGAATGAACATACAGAGAAAATTGATAAGGTAGTATGGAATGAACAGGTATTAAATAGGCACAGCACAAGTACCAAATAAATAAATATGTATACGGACATGAAAATCTGGAAAAAAAGTTGACAAAGAATAAGAAGCCGGAATATAATAAATGATTTTTTACATTGTAGTTTAGCACAAAGGAAAGAATATAAGATAAGAGAAATGATGATATTGATATGTTTTTTTACATGAGGGAGAGAGGGAACGAAGCGGAAGAGTTGAAAAGAAAAGAGTGATGGGGGATGAGCAATGAGCAGAGCAGTAAAGTAGTAACTGCAAAAGTTAGAGTAAAAGAGAAAAAAAAACTATTCATACTTCTTGTTCTCTTCTTTTTTTTACTTACGTTTCGAGCGTCATCATAACCTTGAACCAAGACAATGACATAGTCGATAGGTCATTTTGAGGATGGATTTATCTCAGTGGATCATACCCAAACCATGTAACAGTAAAAATATATAATGTTCTATTCCACAGGAGTGTAAAAGAATGAGGTATTGTACGCTGTGGATTGTGGATGTGATGACCTGACAATATTATAATGCAAAATTGTCCTATTGTTTGTTATGTAAAGAATAAATTTTTTTTCGCAAACGTATCTATTGTAAAGTTGTAATTCCATGTATTTCCAAGTATGCAGTCGTAGGTTGATGATGATGACGCACAAATATAAAATATACAGCGCTATTCTGGAATCTTTAGAACTTGTGCATCCTTACAATTACTCACTGACAACAACCACAATAAAAGCTTCAATGTTCATGGTCAACCAGTCAGCGTAATGCTGATGCAAAAAAGCGGATGTAATCTCTTGACTGTTGTTATTTATTATACTTTAAAAACCCACTACTCGGAACTGGTGTGGCGGCACCAGCTTACTGAGCGTGAAAAAAGTGAAAACCGGATTTTTGCAAAATACAGTAATCGAAAAATGAAAGATCCAGTCCGGTTCAGTCGGCTTTCCACATATTATTCGCTGAAACTTTGGAAAGTTGAATTGAATTCATCCTGATCCTGTTTTTATGAGCTCATTTTCACTTTTGCATTACACAGCAGCAACTTATCTTGAACTCTCTGGCTTCTTATCAAAACCAAACTGTGTACTTTTTTTTAAACTTACACATATAAACTGATAATAATATAATCAAGTTTGGTTGAATAACAACAAAACATGCAAAAAAACTGGATAGTATTTTCTGATGCATGCATTTCTGTGCATGGTCAGAAAACTGACAGTACGATTCTTGGCAATTTGATATCTTTACATCAGAAACGGAAAATTCAGAACAACGATGCTCTTGTAGCAACATATTCCAATTTTGTACTGCATGTTACACACTTCTGAGAAGAGATATACTTAATGCACTTCTACATAACTACTCTGTACACCTGCTATACAAGTGCAGGGTCGTTTCAATTTTTACAAAATATTCATTTATTCTGACATTTGGATGGGAGTACAAGTACTATGAAATGATTGGAATAAATGCTAATTATTTATTATTATTATCAACTAAATGGCTGAGTTATTATTAGCACTTGAGGCCAGAATAATAGCTATCAAACTATCAATTCTTAGAATCAAAGTTAAAAAAAACTCTAAACAGCAGGCGCGTTTCAAGTGAAAAACACCACGTAAAGGTTTGTTGGCAGTAAAAAATGCAACGAAAACACGGCACGGTCTATGTTTTTTCGTCGTGCCTGCATCATGCATGGCGTATTCAGATAACTTTTTTTTAACTGGAAGGCATAAAAAATGATGATAATGATGTGATAGAGAGGATGCGATGAGGATGAGTGTTGTTATTTTTATGAATTCGACCTTGTCAGTTCAATCACCGCCACCAATATCATGCTGATACAATGTTCTTGTTTGTAGAAACTGAAGCAAGCATGTCTGCACTAAACAAAGAGGTTCTTAATGTTTTGTTAATACGTCAATAATAGTTTATTTTAATTTTGGTTTTTGGTATACAATTTTGGTGTACTTTGAATGTAACTGGATTTAATATTGAATTCGTCAAAAAGTAAATTGTTTATCTTAATTTTTTCTTTTTTTTAATTTCAGCAAACTGGATGTGGAAAGACAAGTCTGCTAAACGCACTCTCGGGAAGATTACGCCTAGAATCTGGAAGTGTGCGGTTAAACGGAGAAAACCTTTGTAAGCGACTTCGTCGTTCCAAGATAGGCTATGTGCTTCAGCATGACGTCTTCTTTGCCGATCTCACCCTAAAACAGACACTTGTGGTAAGTTGTATTTTTTATAATTTTAAAGAAATTTGTACCATTTTTAGATTATGTGGCTAGTGGTTAATTTAATCTCTCAGTGGTATTGCATTTTTTGAAAAGAGAAATTCATCAAAAGGAATTACATCTTTTTTATGCGGCATGTTTAAACAGAATATGTAGTAGGTAGGCGGATAAGCTTTTATCATTGTCATTTTATATATAATCTAACGAACCAGTGCAAACCGGTTGAACGTGTGAGTAAGAATACAAATCGATGATAAGAAGAAGGGAAGCCCATTCGTGATGATAGTTATGATTTTACATAGAAAAATAAATAAATATACGTGGTCGGGTACATTTTTGCCCATACACAATTCACATGATCACCACTACAAACGACATTCTACTTTTTTCTATTAAAAACCCAGTAAAGTTGTGTTTTGATTAAAATGTTATAATAAAATGTCTCTGTCTTATCGTTTTGTAACAAAATCACTAGCATCCTATCCTCTTATATTGGTTTCCTCTCTTTATATGTATATTATTGACTGGGTCACGTACACAAACATTTATTTATTTTTTTGAAAAAAACATTTTTCCAATTTAGATGCTGCATCCTCTTCTCGCTTTTATTGCTATTTTCTGCACATGCAGAAACAGGTACTGCACTGCTCACAAGTGGATTATAGAGAGACTACATATTATTATTATAGGTATAAAGAGTTGCAGCAGCAGCGGAAGTGGTTTACCAACTGCTTTTAGCTGTCATCTCATCAGGATGCTTGTGTGTGTGTGTGATGATGATGATGATAAATGATTATAAAACTAGAAATTCTGCAATAAAAATAGTAATTGCTGTAGTTGTACAAGTAGAGGAAGGAACTAGACGTCGTCGTTGTCGTGTCAAACAATGTAGGAGATTAATGGGCTTGTCAACATGCGCCGCAAAAAAACGTAAATGTGTGTAAGTAGTGGCAAATTAACAATGCAATTTTCTGTCTGCTGCTGCTGTGCTGTTTGTTTGTGTGTGTGGATTACTTACCACCACCACCGCCGGCATTACTATTGTTGAGACTGTTGAGAGTGTAGTGTAATGTAGGACAGGAGGAGGATAACGGTACAGATAGTAAAAAAATATAAAACGGTAGGCAGTTCAAGAATGAATGAGTTGTAATGATGATAAATTGACGTAATCATAATAATAGCATGTATGTAACAAAACAAAGGAAGATGATGACGATGTGATAATACATACTACATACCTACATTACAAGATTAGGAATCCAGATTTTTTTTTCATTTTAAAACAGACAAAGTAGAAAAAAGGAGACAAATGCAGCAATTTAAATATCTATAGACAAGTTATGTAAAACACAATGAAAAAAGAGAGAAATATATACATTATGAGTGCATTAAATAGTGGTTGTTGCTGTTAATGGATTTTTTATTTATGATTTGTTTTTGTTGTTATTTCTTCTCTTGCAGTATACAGCACTGTTGAGACTTCCCGATCGGAAATTCTCACGAGCAGAAAAGTTGGAGAAAGTGGAGGAAATTATTGACACTCTTGATCTGCGCAGATGCCAAGACACAAGTAAGTGATGAAGCGTGCTTAAATAATTTTTTTGTATTTGAATTGCCTTCTGCTGACAGAATAGCTGTTAAAAACTTATTGGATCGCTTGTGCATATGTAAATGTGTAGTTTATTAAAGAAAAAAATATTTTGCAACTTTGCAAACTCTGTAGGAGTTACATTGAACATTGGCAAAATTTTTATTTGTATGCATGTGCCATTTGTATTGGCTACTCAGGCAGGGTTCATGAACGCACAGTTGAG
>JAHZMT010001548.1:0-17994 GCA_027743785.1 Sinhomidia bicolor
TGTTGACGCCTTCACCGAGCGTCGCTTGGAAATGCCACCGCTGTCGTGGTGGTGAATGTGCTGATGACTTTGTCCTTCTACAGCGGTTCTCTTTGTTGATGTCCGGTGAGCTTTCCCGTGCTTACTTTTCTTGTCCTTTTTATCTTGATGTTTGCTCCTAGTAAAGTAGACAAAGACACATGGCATGTACAAATCAAGTCAGAATAGAACGGTTAGGTAAGTGCCAAGCATTTTCGTATCGCATTGCATTTTTCAACGTGAATTTTTAAACTTGTGCGTCAAATAGTCATAATCATAATTAAAATGGTTTGGAAAGAAATTGAAATACAATAAGAAGCCTTTAAAGTCGCAGAAGGTGAAGAAAGATACACATACCGACATCCCAGCGTGATACATAGAGTCCCTGTACAGCAACCATCATGAACATCAGTAGACTGTAGTAGTAGTAGTAGCAGTAATAGTCAATAGTAGTACTTTAAAAGAAGGAGTAGCAGTTATCCAAAGTTACAGAAAAAGAAGCCTTATACAAAGACATTAGAACAGTTATATACTTTTCCTCTACTTTCCCAACACCATATTTTCCCTTAAACAAAATCTAAAATTAATTTTTTATAACATAGGGTTGTATTACATAATTTGTAATTTTACATGTGTACACCGGCGGCGGGTAAGAGGTTTTTAGACTAGAATCTTCGTCAGTATTAACTACTGGAAATGGAATTTACTACTATACACAACGAGTTAAGTAGCACGTTAGGAATATAACGGTGTGTGTGTAGGTAAAATTAACGCTGTCTATTTTAATATAACTATTTAAAAGGTATTATTTTTTTACTGGTTAAAGAATAATTGATTGCAGTGTACAACAGGTTTCATAGATAGACCAATTAAATCACCACTATATAGACAACGAATGCAAACAAAGATTTTCAAGAATATTATGGAGCTTTTTTTGAGAGGAAAAATTAATACAAATAATAGAGATTTATTTAATTAATTTTAAATTCTACTAGCTTGTTGTCATCAATTCTAATTATTATGTTTTTTTCAATTATTAGACTGACTGAGATTCTTTTTTGTGTGTATTTATAATATAGATAATAATAATAATATCTGTTTTCGTGATCGATATTCGATATGGCTGCCACTGCGTCCGAAGGTGTAGTTTTAGTTATTTTATACGACAAGTACAACTACTATACATACAGTTTAATTCGTTGAATAATAATCATAATTTCATTAAAATGTTTTGCGGTAGTTTTTGGACCAATTATATATAAAATTGACTCTGGTCTCTCAGTATCCTACACATTTTCCAAACTAAAAATCAAACCTTTTTCGACGGACTCCAGCTGCTGGTAAAATTACAGTTTTTGGTTCGTGATTAACCAAGGCTGCACGAAGAGGATCGTTACTGTTGTCACCGGGTGTGATTGGACTTCGCGGTGAGGCTGCACTGGTACGAAATCCGCCACTACTCGAACTGGAACCGGGAGATGGAATATTGTTGTTACAACTGTTATGATTGTACATTTTGCTACTGCCCCCATTACATATGCCACCCATCATTCCATTTGTGGTTTCCGCTGCGGCTGCGAGCATGTAAGTAGGATAGAGGGGTACGGCTCCGGAGGAAGGAGCAGGCAGACAAGAAGATGATCCCGCACCTTCTGCATGATTTGGCGCTTGATGAAGATTAACAAGGTTGAATGATTGAACAGGAGAGGTGGGTGACTGAACATCTCCATTAAGATTTGAAGGATGCTCAGGAGACATATTGTCAGTCTTTGATGAAGAACCAAAGTGATTGCTGTTCATTTTAGATCTTTCTCCTCGTCCTTTGCGTTTGAATAGAGTTCCTGTGACTCCTTTAGTCGGCCTATCCCCTTTGTTTTTACTGCTTCCGCTTCTGTTTTTTCGCTTCTTTTCTCGCACCTTCTTGCGAATAGGAATCTTTTTGCGAACTGCCATGGGATGAACAACATGCTCCCCTTGTTCGTCCCAGTACGACCTTTCAATTTGAATGGCCTCTACGTTGCTGTGCATCACGGTGATTTTTCGTAAACGCTGTTTGGCCCGCTTGCCGCACAGTTTGGCAGTCAGTACCATCATCAAAATTAAGAGAACAAAGAAGCAGAGGACGGCATACCAATGGGTATCTATCCAATCTGCAATTGCAGTTAGCCCTTCATCCGCAAGAAGCAAATTCCTCAATGTAGCCAGAGGACCTGAGGGGTCAACTTCGCGGCACACGTGATAGGCATCACAGTAGCCAGTGTAGTTTTTACAAGGAGATCCGGCCTTTGAGTACAGATTGGGTACATCGAATGGGGGTTCATTCCACTGGTAACTAGACAGGCAGGGTTGGCCTTCTCCAGGCAATTTGCAACAAAGTTCACAATATTTTGAGGTGGACTCCCAGGGTTCTGGACTACACTGACAGGATTCCAGGCCGTAAGCTAGGCAAATTGATCCAGTACATTCCTAACACAAATTACGACAATATTAATTGTAGTAGATTTTCCAAAATAAAGAAAGCATTAATATTTGTTGACAAATTTTAGAGAACTCACCCCCATGAAACATACAGACTGTTCTTCATGGCAAATCGTTTTGTTTGGTTTGTGCACTGACGATGGACAAGTTGGTGTGTATCCATCGCAGAAGGCACTATGCCTACACCCATTGTCATCCCTACACTTTTCACCGACTTTAAGTGTACAGTTAGCAGTACAGCAAGGTCCTTGGGATGGACTACAGTCTTTATTGAACTTGAGTGTACACGGTTTCTCTCCTCTGGCAGGCCTGATCTCCGCGGGTCAATTATATATCTCTTATTGCGCTTATTAACGTGTGTTCGAGGTTTTAATGATATTGCGGACGAGGAATGGTAATCTAGTGGTAAGGACTCGGGGGCGACGTGAGAAAAGGAACAGTTTTTAGGATTCTTAATATATGACATTTCGGGGTCAATTTCAGGTGATAATTCATGTAAAGACAGTTTCTCCTCCCTCCTTTTCAAATGAAGCTCATGTGATGCACACACTGGAGGCTCATCTGGCCATATTATTGCACTTTTCTCGTAAATAATTCCCTGTGAAGCGTTTGCATTAAGTGATGAATATCGCTTGGTGGGTTCCAGATAATACTCTGATCCTGTTGTTGAATAAACGGTTCCATCAAAGTAGCCATCTTTTGATAACACCCCATGAGCTAAAGATCCAGGCTCGTCTGTTGAGAAAGCAAACATTTTTATGCATAATCAACAAAAAGGTTCAAATTTTGTAGTCCTCAAGTATTCAAGTATTGTGTGTATTTACCATCCAAATGGCCAATAAGTACACGACTTGTATCATAGTCAAGTATCCCATCAGAGTTTTCAATTTCAACATCCGGGTGGAAAACCGAGTCGTCAACATTGAGTTTCAAGTTAAAGTCACTACAATAAAATTATGAATGACTTTAATAATAAGAGGTTTGCCCAATCTTTAAACTTTTTAGCAGTGGTGTTATTCCTTACCGATTTTGTGACGCTATATTTAACCTAAGTGACTCTGAATTTCTGATTTCTCGCTTCTTTCTTCTATGCTGCGAGAGAAATTCAGAGGGATTGTAAAACACTGGCTCATAGTATCGAAGTGCAGGATTGCTGCTGCTGCCTATAACAAAATGATGAAACGAGAGAATTACAAAATTATCAAAATGCAATTCCAATTAGTTAAGTAAAACATTATTTTTCATAGAGCATTACCCCCAGAGGCCAGTTCCACAGCCACCGATCCATTTGAGATAAAGTAGGATGAAAATCCCGTGAAAATGAGTAATCCAGTTCCAGAATAATACAAAATGAAGACGAGGAACTTGGCAGAGATGTTCCACATTGTATAACACAGCGTTTGGCAATGGTTGCTGACCCTTGGCTAGCTGCAGCAAATCCATAAACTGAAAACAATACAATAGCACTCACTAGTTGTGTAACTTACATCAATTTGTCGATTTAAAAATAGGGTAAACTTACACCATTATTATAGATCGTCAGCTATTGCACTTCACCTTAACCGCAACTTGATAAATGTTTCAAGTAATCTTGACTGAGAATGAAGTAGTTTTCCCTTGATTTAAGCACACTCGATTGCCTCACTCGTTTCGGTTTCGTATTAATAACTGGCGATTCATTCATTGTTTGTCAGAGCCAAGTATACAAGCTAATTAGTATTGCTTGGCTTGACTTGTTCTTGAGAGGTGCTTCAATCAACGTTTTCCCAATCAGTGGGGGCGAAAGGTCTTTAGTCTCTGGAGAGTTTTATTATTATATCCTCTGCTTCTCAACCCAGTATTTCTTGAATGCAGGAGTTTAGCCCTCCCGGCAAGTTTTTTTTATCCCTTCTCGCTAAAACGTATTTAAAGATGTTTACTGTGCTGCTGGTACTCCCATACAAAGCGGTTCACTGGAATTAAAGAAAACACAAGATGTTCAAATACATGTTGTTCTCATTATAATAATACATTATACATCCAAAGCGTTTTTTGCAAGTCTTTCATATAATAAGCACAAACATCATCACTTCTTTTAAGTAAAAGTTGTTCACGGACGTGCATGCCAAAACAGACGACGACTATATTATTGAGCTACAATTTTATCGGCATTGCAAAGTTCATGCCACATGGATTTTAAAAAATATATGTATTTTGTATTTAAAAAAGACAGACCGATTAACTACATTAAGCAGCAGCTTTAGACGAGTACATTTTGAGTACAGTTTGCATAACAAAAATGTAAGGAGATTATTGTAATTATTTTAGGTATGCTTCTTGATTTCTTCATCAAAAGTATGCATAATATACTTTGGCTTGACGAAATGATTGGATTAAGGAACCACACCTTTGTACAAGCAGGTTCGTGATGCATCTCACCCTGAACAATATTATATTGTGCATTCCCCTTCACCTCGATCTTCTTGCTTAATGTTTTTTTAGCTGCACCGTAGTACGGTTTTAGATAATAAACAGGGAACGGAAAACAGACAGACAATGATGGTCATTGGTCATCATACGATGATGATCTTCAGTGATATTATTGGATGCAAAAAGCAATGAGAGAAAAAAATGAATTGGATACGGACATCAGGTATGCGAACGTGTACAAAATAGTATGTTTTACTCAGTCATCGACAGTCATCATTATCATCATGATATTATGTATAAATTTATTTATTCTATTTTTCATATTATGCCCTTAGTCATCTCACTCGCACTTGACACCATCATGCATCAAAATGACCACAGCTTAACCACAAAGTATACCGGCTCTACAATCGATTTTCTTCTAAATCAATACGCTAAAGATTTTGTTTAAAGATGAAAAAAATTCATGGTTCATTTGTGATTTTCATGCGCATCATTTGGGAAGCTACATAGCATGATCAACATCATGAGCAGAAGAATGTATAGGTGCTGATACCCCAAAAAAGAAAGGACCGTCGTGTGTTGTAATTACAATCACTATATTGCCATCTTTTTAATAAACTGCCACAAGATTTTCATGCGCATCATTTGGGAAGCTACATAACATGATCAACACCGTGAGCAGAAGAATGTATATAGGTGCTGATACTTCAAAAAAGAAAGGACCGTGTGTTGTAATTACAATCACTATATTGCCATCTTTTTAATAAACTGCCACAAAAGGGAATTACAATAAAACAGGATTTCCATTGATAATAATTGAGATTCTGTAGAATGGATGATGATTGCATCCAAAAGCTGTAAACACATTTTTGGTCTGATGAATGACATAAGACATAATATTTAAGCAAGTCCCTAAAAACTAAACACGTACACTAAAAACACATTCTTCGATAGGTTTGTTGTTGTTACGCATGTAGAATGTAGGTAATATTTTAGTGAAAAGTGAAGACAAAAAATTACATTAGAAGCGCTCTCATGAGCTTTAATTTTATTTTTAATGAGATGAAATGTATTAACCCACTGCTCTTTATCTAATTCTGAAGTTCACTTCCTATTGTTCAAACAACAGGATTACGAAATTGATAAACACCGAGATCGTCTTTAAATCTTCACGCATCACATTTACCGACATCACTAGATCACACCACATACGTACCTACCTACAACACGGCAGATGCTAAATTAGTAATAGTAGTATAGTATTAGTGCTCATCTTCCTCCGTGCTTCGGTGGTCAAAGGTGGTGTTGGTGGGTTTTCTGATGATAATAATTGCAAGGTGTAAAAAGCTTTTCATGCTTCTCTTTGCATTCCATTATTATGCGCCGTCTGACTGACTGACACAAAAGTAGAGAGGAGTTCAAGAGAACGCTCTTTTTATTATAAAATTTTCGTCAGTGCAGCGATAACTAGTGCAAGGTTAACCTAACTGTTTTGGTGTATATAGATAGTTTCTCTCTCTCTCTCTCGCCGAGAATGGAAGCGGCTACCAGAAAGAAAAGACGATGAAATATGTGTACTTTTTCATGGTGAGTAAACCACTTGTAGAGTTTACAAAAATGGTAAATTATAGTGATAATATTTTTAAGCGTGTAGGTACTTGGTACTTGTTTAAAGCTCTCTGGGAGCAGAGAAGAGGAAAACTATAAATTGGTAAATAAGGGAGATCACACAGATCACAAGCGCACGTATCAAGTAGGTGCTAAATCAGTCAGTATATAGAAGACGCTCAAGTGACCACATAATTTATTTGCCGTAATAACCTTGGACTAGGTTGCAGCACAGAAGGAAAAAGTTGTATTTTGTTGGCACTTCCCTGTTTCTTTGGGTCATTGGGGTTACTCACTACTACTGTTAAAGAACTGTTTAAGCACAAGAACAAATTTAAAAAATGACCGACATGATACCCTATAGCAGTGCAGTGGCCAATGGCCACCCAATAATCCAAGTAAAAGTACTGTTTGCTTGCATGCGTGCATGCAGCAAAATAATTATATTTTGTTTGTTTTTCAAAATTTGATTTGAACGAGAGAGGAAACTGGTTGCTGATTACCTGCAACAACGCAACTGTACATAGAGAGTCGTAGTAATTTAAAGCAATTAATGACTAGCAAAATTTTGAGCTATGATTATTATAACGAATGATGATGACGAATGGCACAAAAGTATTGAACTGTAACTGCTGGCCATTTAAATATTACCAACAACCTACGTGCACAGAAGAAGAAAAAAAACAAGCTACAATTTATCTTTGAAATGATGGTAGCACTAGCAGTATAACTTTTTTGTTACCGTTCTTCATTTTAAAAAATCCCCAACGAACAAAAAACGTTCTTTTTAAAAGGATTACTCATATCGTCCTCTCTCTTTTTAAAAAGATAACTTAATATATCAAAAAGTGATTTATATTATATTAGACTAGACTCTGAGTACTCGTCTCTTCTGTAAAATTTTACGACAAACGGTAATAAGCACCATCATCGTGGTTCCATATATGGAATATAAAAGACGAGCTTGGCAAATGACAAGCATCATCACATAAAGTAGCTGATGAAGAGTTGCAGGTGGACTTGTACTTTATGGACTCTTTCATCCAAAGTTTAAGTTTAGTATAAAATCCGGACTTAATCATGGTCATCATCATACTGGGAAAAAAATAAAGTTTTTTTGTTACCGTTAACGTAAAACAAGATTGGAACAAGTTTGACAGTTCCTTGTCGTATTTGGTTGGTTAAAATATGTTTTTATGATGATAATAATAATATTAAAAAATTACTTTGACTGTTACAATAATACATTATTTCCTTGTTCATCAAAGAAAGTGCACAGTCATCTCTAAATATAAAATATCCACAAAATTTTCTCGAGTACAATTAATGCATTCTTTTTTAATGCAACTCTGTTTCTCATGCATTTACTTTCAAATACAATTTATTACAATGTACACCATAAAATTGTCTATTATAAAAAACAAATTAAATTATTTAGGTAATAAGAATAAAAATAATGTCTACTTGTTTTTAAAAAAATTAAATCAGTACAGCATCAAGTTTATTTCCCCTTTCCCCTACATCAAACACGTCAAAACTACATTTATATCATGTTACTTATTAATAGGAAACATGTTTACCTAATTTTGCACACACACTCAGACACATGCATTCATTTTACCGTAAAAATTACATCACCATCTTTCAATCTACCTTTGCATAATAAATAGCTTTTCATAGTGCAAGTCTTGAGTGTTCTCGTGTCTAAAATCGGAAAATACCTCCTAGAGCCAAAGAAAGAAAGAGAAGAGAGGAGTCAACACATTATGTGTTCATGTTTTCGATCAATGTACTTGTTTATAGCCCACATTTACAATGTGTACCTATATTTACGCTACACTACTACCACTACTACGGAGGAGTAATTTACCGAATATTTTTTTTCTTTCTATTTTTTTGCTCCTTTTGTTATTTACACTTGACGGTATTTTTCACGTTATGCCTTTCTGCTATTTTCTCTCTACCTGCGAATAATATTACTCATTCTTCCTTTTGTGAAGAAAAGAAACCGTACGAGCGAATAACGAAAAAAACAGGCAACATTGATGTTCATCCCCTATTATCATTTTTTTACCACGAGACAAGGTTTTTTTCTAAATGGAAGGGAAAAGTATGATAGACAAAGCATTATAAAGGCAAAAAAACATGCGTGATGAGATGATAATGGCGATGGTGTGGTGTATGAGAGTACGGCCAAAATAGTTAATACATTACTTTGCAATTCTTTTTCAACTGCATACTAATAATAATAATAATATTACTACCACTCTTGAGGGAGTCTGGTCGTAATAGTAAAGTAAAATAATAATAAAGCAGTTTTGTATTCAAAAATTTTCCATCCATGTTTGAAACATTTTCTGTTTTTCTTTGCATTTTTACAACAGACTACAATCGCTCATCATCATCTGTAAAGATCACGTAATCTTCCAAAGAGAACTGTTAAACTTTGTATACCTAAATACAAAATTGAAATCACTCGCATAAAAATAATATCAAAGTAGTAGTAATATACTGTAAGTTTTTTTTCACTTTTGCGTTTTTTATTACGCAAAGCAAAAAATGCACATTTCACACGTGTTTTTCTCAGTTCATCATGCGTGTAAAAGTATACATTATGAGAAAGATTACCTATTATAACGATGATGATGATGAGGGCCGAAATAATCGCGTTTGTTCAAAAGCATATTTTTTGGTCTGTGCAATAATCATCAGTGCCCATCTCTTATTACTCATGATGACCATCAACAAAATCCTCCGAATCCCCGTGATGGTAATGATCACAATATTTTGGTACATTAGAGATGCCTGGAGATCAACAAGACTTACGTAACAGACCGAATAAGCAGAGAACGGTAAAAATTTGTGCGTTTAGATTTTTTTGCACAGAGTTTTTTCGGTCTTTTTTTCTTCTGTTGAACCAATTTTACATTAACTTTTCTTCCTAGATCAAAAGATCAATGACTTACAACAGCCAGCTCACATTATCATCGTATTATTCTACTCGCTCAACGATTTTCGGTCTTTTTTCTTCTGTTGAACCAATTTTACATTAACTTTTCTTCCTAGATCAAAAGATCAATGACTTACAACAGCCAGCTCACATTATCATCGTATTATTCTACTCGCTCAACGTTATAAAGATGATTGTATTATTATTATGATGATTATTGCAGTTATTTTGTGTGAAGGTAGAAAGAAGGGATAATGGCCTGACTAACACACCATCATCACCACACACATCAGCCAACTAGGTACAATAGGTACTGTACAAAATATTATATTATACCATCACTAGTGCCAACTGTAACGACCAAACAAGGTAGGAAGTTGGCTATCACCATGCACCATCCATCCTCGTCATCATCCGAAACAAACACTTCCAATTGTTTGTGTTGTGGGATGAAAATGGATAGACGACCAGAATTTGTTGTGATGGACCGTTCTTCTTCTTCTCTCTTTTTCTCCTCCTCCTTCTCGTGCTACTACAACTTTACTGCCATTATGTACCACTGCCACCAGCTTACTCACACGTTAATAATAGAGCTTTGCATTTTTGCTTGTTTTAGGTCTTCGTGTTAAGCAGCAATTGTAGTGTTTTAATATGTACCTTCCTATAAAATTACACACTAGTACACATGCGTCCAATAATGCACACATCCTTTTTGCACAAGCCATTGTTTCTTCAACGGTTTGTGTACAGAATTTTGAATTTATGCAGAGCTTTTCATGTAAATAGTACCTATGTATGGCGTTACATTATATTGGTCGGGTTCACTGAATTGTGTGGAGTTGGGACATTGGGAAAGTCGTATAGCTTTCAGTTGAACAGTAACTATTTTTTCTGGTTTTTTTGTTGTATTTATGTATAGAATGCAATGTAAGCTGTGAATGTTTTCCAGAACTTGTTCGTTTTTTACTGCAAAGGGCAAATTTTTTTTGGTATTAATAATGAATCACACGAGAGATAAAATGGACAACAAAAGTACCTATTTAGTAATTGAGACAGCATTCAGAATTCAGATACAGTGGTTGTTGTTGTTGTCGAGCCATGAGAATTGAAATATTACATCTCGTAAAATTGTCAAATGAAACAATCAGTAATAATTTAATCATCTTTTGTGCAACCTATGTGAGCCGCAGGGCTGTCGTTGACATTGTTTCAGTACAAGATTAACTTATAAATCCAAGGCTAATTAGAAGAATGATGATGTCGAAAAGGAAGTTCATCTTAATAAATATGCGTGTGGACGTCTGCCTACATTTCCTATTGTTTACTAACAAATCCATTCAGTTCTATTGACGATTTTTTGGCAAGCCATGACCAAACCACAATTGAAATATATAAATAGAGTATACAATAGTCATTTGTTTGGCTTGGGCTGGCTGAGGGTTTAGGCACATTATGAATCATCATAACATGACCACTATAGTGGTGGTACTTCTCTCTACTGTTATTATCAACCATCATGAGTGTATGATACAAAATGTTCACCATTATTATGCAAATTTGGTACCACAATCAGACAGCAGAATGTATGTGTGCAAAATATAAACAAAGAAGGCGACCTTCGCTGGTAGTTAAAATGAGAAGTTTGCTATTTGCAATGTTTGCATTGACCAGGCACAAGTATGAATCATAATAATAGCATTATTCTTTACCAATGTATGTACGTAGTTGTAGTTTTTGTTCAGTCATGTTGCGTTTACTTTGGGTGCAGGCAGATTTAATCTAGATAAATGTGAAAAGAAACAGAAGGCTTTCATTTCAACTGCACTCACTCGACCTTCTTGGTCTGTAAAAGTCAAAATGGGGTATGGACAAGAATACCACTCCCAAAAATATCTCATTTATACTCAACCTTATCATCATCATACATCCCATTTTATGAGGCATGCATGGCGCATGCCGAAAATGGTACAAAGTTTCAGGTGTGTACAAGAAAAAGGAAACTGTTTTTTTAGTCTTCTGGTCTACGCTGTCTACTGTATTAATTCTGCTTGCTAGGTATAAACAAATGAAGCTGTCCACTGTATAAGATAATGGGCAAGTTATTAACTCATTAAAAATTAGAACATGCCAAAGGACTGGGAATAAAAGCTTGAAAATAATTGCTCTAAAATACCGTTGAGCGTAAAAAAATTTGGCAAAATAAAAATAAATGTAGAGAGAGAGCATGAGCATGTGCCCAATTATATGAACCGTATTTATATGTAAATCTCAGAACGTGTAATGAAACTTTTTCATTTTGTGCGCAAATTAAATGATTGCTTGTTTCAGCCTCT
Source organism: Sinhomidia bicolor (assembly GCA_027743785.1). Classification (NCBI taxonomy): domain Eukaryota; kingdom Metazoa; phylum Arthropoda; class Collembola; order Entomobryomorpha; family Entomobryidae; genus Sinhomidia; species Sinhomidia bicolor. The sequence continues at coordinate 11,800 of JAHZMT010001548.1, forward strand.
ACCATTTGTTACAAGTAAGGGGGAATGGGGTTGATCAATCATCAATCGTTTTATATAATATGTTCAATCGGTGTCACACGTCAAATTTAAAAAGGAGGCATGAACTTGAAATGACAAATGAATACCAACGGTTTCAACTACATAAACGTCTAATAATTTTCTAACGAAGCAATCACGCATGTAAATATATTATCATTGTATTCATTCAGAGTTTTATTTTCTTGCAAATATTCTATTCTCTAGGTGCAGTTTTTCAGTAAAGCTTCCACCAACACTAGTCGTCGTAAGTACGGTCAAATGTCAAACTAAATTTTATGAACAAGATGTTGATGAAGAGTACAGTGACTGCGTGACCTCAAAAATATTGTTGTTGTTGCTGCGGCTTGTTACAGGTTTTTTATGGAGTTTTCAATTTACAAACATGCCGAGTTACTTTCAAATAATCGCACCATCATCATGCCAAAGACCGGGTTCGAAGGATATGAAAGGTGCGTACGTACAGTCATCCTCGCAAACTTTTACGATGAAACATGATGATTCAACACAATACTACTGCCTTTCTCAATGTTCCTCGTGTAGTAGAAGGAGGAGGAGAAAGGACGACAAGCAAAAAGTTTGACGTTTCAATGTCCAACTTAAAAGCAAAACCAGGCGTGGGCGACTGATTTGAACTCTTGACTGTCATTTCTTTGAAAAAGAGAGCGGAGAGCGATTTACATTTGTCTCTACCTCTGCTACATACATAGAAAACGACCAGAGTTCACTTTCACATCGTCTTTGATAGGTAATTAACCTACAATATCATCTTTCTCTGTTAAACCTATATTTAGTTATGGTAAATGCACACAAGAGGTTTAGCAGAGATTGACCAGGTGTTACAAACAGCAATTAACATTTCATAAATGATTCATATAAGACCTGGGTGATTACTACTTTTTGCAAGGAATGCATTTAATTTTTCACAACGTTTTTGCATATTCATAGGAATCATACGTTCACCAACCACACATCCAGTATAAACCACAAATAAAAATTTCAGTACATGCCAATGACCTTTATATGACGTAATGTAGATATGTGATTCTACTTCTCCGGAAGTTTTACTTCCATCAAAAATAATACGCTCTATTGTCTCCGCTCAGTCCCATCCTTTATACAAAAGCAACAGAAACAATTATTCTTAATTTCTATCCATGTTTTTGCTAGCGTATTTAAATGACAGGTACACAAACCTAGTTCATAGGTCACTAACCACCTTTGACAACTGAATTAAACTCTGATGTCTGTCAGTATGCAATAGCTCAAATTAGATAATAGGCACCTACATGTGTACATCACGTACCTTTTAGTGGAAGCCTTCTCAAAGTTGATAAAATTGTTTAGCCATCCTTCATTATCCTAAAAATAAGTTTATATCTTGTTCATGTAATATAGTTTCTTGCACACGCACACTTGCATGCTAGATGATCTTTTGATATTGCCTCAGATTTTTAATGAAAATCCCTTCATGGTTATACCCTGACTAAACACGCAATAGCATTTCGAAAAAAAAATATATATTTCGGCCCACGCAGACATGGCTAAATTTACATTTTATCAAATCTGTTATATATATTGTGGCAACACTATTATATTCCAAGCATGATACATTTGCCACTTCATATACAACTTAATAGTTTTGCACCACCTGCACTAGTCAGCGAAATTCATAACCATCATTACCTTAACAAGTGACCAACGTGTGAGTACAAGACAAAGGCAACAACAGACACGCTGAGACGTTATATTTTTTCCTTCTAAAAAGGATTACTTTGTCCCTATTACCTTTGTCAACAAAAGTATCCTTGCGGTTTTTATCTAACTTCCAACTCCTTATTTAACACAGACAATTACTATAATATTGTATGCTTGCATTTGTTGCCCTATTCTATCTTGTTTTTAGTAACGTAAAATGTGCCATGATGACTTGTTGTTCTGCCTTTTCTTAATTTTTTTTACACCTACACACAACTAGCAAGCGTATATAACTAGCTAGCAGCCTATTATTTTTGTCCTGATGAAATTGGGCAATGAGCAAACACGATAATATTATTATTAGGGAACAAAGTGGGAAATGAGTGTTTTTTGAATTCCCCATATTATTAGTATTACGGTTAGACTTGTACCTTCTTTTACTACTTGCGTACGTTTTTATTCTCCAATGATTATGTTTTGCATAATCTTTTACTGCTGGCGTACCTGACCATTTTGTTATTTTATGCAACTGCTTCTAATATTATCTTCTTTGCATTTATTTTTATACGATGAGTCACAACTAAATAGGTAATCAATTTTTATACCTTTTTTTACCAAACTACACTACTTGTCTTCAGATTGCATTCTTTTGCACAAGTACGTAATAATGCTGATCACAACAACACAAATAACTATATATACAATCTTACATGCTTATATAAGAATGAAATCATATTTTAGCTTGCGTATATAGTTGTAGGACAAACGTCCGAAATAACACGAATTTGTTGTGAGCGTGACTGACGGATAATGATACTAATATTTTATACTTTTACATAGAGATTATTATTAGCTGCTTCAAAAGTAGTGGCAATACCTATGCCCATAAAAACTGTAAGAGAACAACAGTTTTAGTTTTGTAAAGATAATTTTATTTCTGTACTTGGATTGATCCCTACACTTTAGACGGAAAAGTGACAAATGAAAATGTTGTGTTACCCAACTAGTTTTCAATGTTCATGGACAAACGAAAATCAATGCAAAAGTTGTTTGCAAAAATGCAACATTAAAAGTAAGTGAAATCATGCATAAAGCTAAATTATTATTATCACAACAGAAAATAGCCAAAGGTGACGTAAAACGTAAGATTTAGTCCCAGAAAGTTTACTAGCATTGTTACACGTCTAAATGCAATTCCACCAACATTAGCGAATAACCTCATAAAAACAAGCTATTACTTATTTAATTTTACACATTGTCGTGCTTCCATACGATGTGATGACGATGATGATGATGTGATGATGAATCTTGAACGACTTGAATATTCACATCATCATGATAATAATAATAGATAAAGTCAATTAGTAAAATGCATAAAGCATGTATATGTGCATAATACATTGACGAAGAAGAAGGATGAAATGAAGAGTCCAAAAAATTTTGCCTGTGCTATTGTCATCCTTCTCTAAAAACGTGAAGAACAAATACCAAAGATCAAGGTTTTGTTGTGTGTATTTTTGACTACTACTGTGCTGCTGCTGTTGATATTCTAAGAATACAAAAGGTAAAAAACTGAGCGTGGTTGGGCTTCTTTTTTTTGTCGAATTAGTACTAGACGGTGATGATGACTGTATGGAATATGAAAGTGAAGGACTTTTTCGATAGCTTTTTGACTTTATATTTATGTATGTATGTATATCGGCATTATACTTAATGCTCTTTGGTAGCTCTTTCTTGATTTTAGAAATATAAGACAAAAAACAGTCAATGACTATTAGAGAAGAAACCCATGAAGCAGTGCAAACATATCCACATGAAAATGGAAATAAAAAAAACTTTACTTGTACTGTGATAATAACCATACGAGACATCTTCATTTTGAAAAGTAGGTAATAAAGTAATGCAATCACCACAAACATATGCACATGAAAATGGAAATAAAAAAAACTTTACTTGTACTGTGATAATAACCATACGAGACATCTTCATTTTGAAAAGTAGGTAATAAAGTAATGCAATCACCATTATTCATCACACTTTCAAGTACTATTGAAATAAATAAATAGTTCAAGATGGTAGTCTCATGCAGGTATGGAGAAATTAGTAAGAATATCATGCAATCAGAAAACAACATTTTGCTGGTGTATTTATGTGTATATTTATGTGTTTTTTTAAATCGTAACAAAAACAGTTTCCAACTAACTCTAGAAAAAAACCACATCATCATCATCGAGGTAAATTATGGATTCTGAAAAAAAGAACGTTTTCTTTGTGTTTGCACTTTTTTATGGCCCTTGTTGCTGTTTACTATAGAACGGCATGAACACATAATAACAACAACGACCATAAAAGCAGGTAGGTAGGTTTTGCTCTCCTCTCTCTAGTCGTCGTTTTTTTCTCTCTTTGCTTTACTCGATGTTATTGACATGCAATCAACATCGTATATATATGTGAGAGCGACATATTATTACTATTCTAGTAGCAGAGTTGCATTTTGGTGTAAGTATACACAATGGCAAGTTTACACATAAGCATGCTGTGTATACAGCATTGACTAGTAGTTAGTTACTACAAACGAACCAACAACGTCTATTGTATCTTTTAGCAAAAACGAAGGATACACAAAACAGTTAAAATTGGATTTCCATTTGCTGGCAACTATACATTATACTTCCATTATTTCCAGTTCCACCTACCATTGTCATGTTAGTTTTTTTACGAGGAAGGAAGGTGAACTGTTCTCGTACTCAAGCCAAGCCAAAGCCGTTGTTGTTGCAATAGTCGTTTATGAGCGTAACTTGCTGTTAATTTCATTTCGTCTTATGGGATAGTACCCCTACACAATTATGTTGTGTACTAGCACAGACACTTATATTGGGTATGCATTTAAAATTACTACTACTTGTTTTTTAAATTATAGGATCAAGAAACAAGTCGTTTGGTAGGTACAAAATAAAAGTACAATGATGAGAATCAAGTACACACCAAGTAATAAAATACTCTGCAATTGTACTTTTTATCCAAGCGTTAGAAATATTACAATGTAAACACAGACAAAAAAATGCACCAATTATAATTTGCAGTAATAAACTGGAGAAAACTATAGAGAGTACAGAGTTCATAAACACTTGACAGTTTTAGCGTTCCATTTTCACCTCTGGCAGGTGAAAGTGTATCTTGTACAAAATTAGCATAAATATTGTACTAGTGAAATAAAAAATCGGAGCAAAAAAAACATTTTTTCGCAAATTTTCACAACTGGAATATGTACTCCTAAAAAATAATAATAACAAAAAATGTTGCATAACTTTCACTTACAAATTCCCTTGAAATGAATTTATTTTTTGAAAAAGTCATGATCATGATTTTCACATATCCTCACTCAGTCACTTTACGTTTTTTGCCGGCCTGAATTGTGTTGAACTTATCTAAGCAATAACTGCGTCCCAGTTCCGAAACCCAAATCAAATTCCCTGGCAAGATTGAAGAATGGGATCAAGAACAAACGATAACCGAAAAAAACCAACACCACACATAATTCATAATGTTTTTTGGCTATATGAAATATAAAAATTGAATGCATATAAATGCGTACACATATACTGCAAATAAAGTAAAAAGTCACGAAATAGGGTATTTTGATGAAAGAAAGTCTGAAAGCGAGTACTCTGCTGAAATATTTTTTACAAGGACAACCATACGTTATAGGTAATGTTTCCTCTCGTTATCAACAACAACATTGTATGCAAATATTCGGAACGAAAAAGTCAAGTGGTAGTAGTAGTAGTAGAAATTGGAGAATTTTTTATACTATCACTCCGTCCCGTTCTTTACCAACTTTTTCACAACAGAAAAAGTGAAACACAATTTTGACTGTTAAATGTTGTGTCCCGAAAGGCGTGCATTGAAATGCTGATAAGTTATGTACATTTTTTGCTATTCTTTTCTACGTCAGTGAGGAAAGCAAATAACTTTCCATTTCATTTTTTTTTCCTTTTATAACACAGTGATTAAGTCAGTGAAACAGAGCACAGTAAGGACGTTTCTGTAAGGTCTACATTTTAAGTCGAGAGTCTTGACCGCTTTTCAGTTTTATTATATATTCAAACGTCTTTACTTTTAAAAACATCTTTATGAAATCTGTAAACTGTGCTTTTCTTTGTACCAAACCACAACGACTTTATAATGCTTTTTCCCGTTTACCACAGCAGTCCATGACTCACAACAAGTCACAACAATGATGATGGATAAAAGAAATTACAGTGGCTTGATTTTAATTGTTACAATTGCAATAATAATAAGCGTAATATGGGAAACATGACGTTTCCATTGCCTTATGATGTCTTATTTTCCTACTAAAATGGCTTTTATACCTAAACCAAGAAGCGATTATTGATCATTTCTAAACACGCAGTAATACAATAAACGAGCAACATAAGCTTAACCCTCACCTTGATATCT
>JAHZMT010001549.1:0-10049 GCA_027743785.1 Sinhomidia bicolor
AGTTTCTTCCCTTTTTTAAACTATAAAAATTATAACAATAGCAAGAGGTGCACATATAAAGTGCAAAACTAGAAGGTTTTTTTTATTTATCTACCCAAATGCTTACCTTTTTCTGACTCTCTGTCGTAATTGAGCACAAGGATTTCGAAGAGGGAGCATTATTGCTACTTTGAAGTAACTGGATTGAAGTAGTAGACGAGGAAGCACCGCCAATGCCAGTAGTGATGGTGGTGGTGGGAACAGGTAAAATTACATTTACATCTGAAGACAGATCCTTGCAACTCGAGCTTCGTAGATAGCTTGGACCTTTTTGACTTGATAGTAATCCCAGAGGAATAGGTTTCTGCAAAAAAAAGTTCACATTTTGATAAAAATGTACAGCAGCGTGATGAATAACAAGTTCATACAATTCGAAAAGTCTTTGCTTTCACGTAAATAGTATTATTATATAAAATGTACTTACACTTTACTATGAGCTACAGAAGAAAAACCGATATGTAAAATATCTACAAAGGTAAAGGTGAGTTTTTACATTGGCTGCCTAAAATGCATATTTTATATGTCTACTACTCTCCTTATCCTCCTCCATTGCCTATAAAATACTCACGTAATTGTATCGTTGTGTCGCAGTCAATAATCCTTAGAGAGCTTTGATCCCATTTCATTTGATGCAGTAGTACAAGTACTAATGCCAATACAACAAGAATCTAGTAAATGTCTACCTAATGTGGAGAAAAGTAATCGACTTTTCCGTTTGGGTCTCTGAAAATATTTTATCGAAATGGAAGAATGGATGAAATCAGCATGACAAATGTTAAAATCCGAAATTGAATGAATTATAAGCTAGCTGTAAGAGAGAAAGAGACAGACAGAGAGAGAGAAAAGCTTTGAAAGTAAAGCACTAGGTATATCCGTTGAATAATATTTTCTAAATTGTTTCATTTGTGTGTGCTTTTTAAAAAATGATTGCTAGTAGAAAATGAAATGCCAGCAGAGAGTTTCGGGAAGGTTGGTTAGCAAACGGGTGGCGGAGGATATACCAAACAACAATTTCTGATCACTTACCTCTTCAACGACTGATGATGATGTTCCTGTCACTGGATGATATTTAACTTGAGTGGAAATAGGGTTGTCTCCAACTACTCTTGGTTCGTTAGTCAAAGGTGGAGGAGGACATATTGCATTAGCTACTATATTGGGACTTAGTGGAGATGAATGAGGAGGGGGATGAGAAATCACATCAAATGTCACTGAAAGATGATGAACATGTTCTTCGGATTGAGAGGAAGAGGCATCAGTTGGCAAATGCGTTTCATTCTTTTCCATGTCAATAGAGTAATGAACGTTTTTCTGTATGGGGGCATTGTTAGAATGATACTTTTGCTGTTGTGGCACTGCTGTTGGTCTGGACGAAGAAATGAAAACCTGAGCAACTTCACGGTTCTGATCCTGCTGCTGATCGTTTGATTGTTGAAGATGGCACCGGCATTCGTATTCTTCACTTTCTCCTGATTCTTCGTCGATATTGATAAATCTACCACTACCACCGCCATTTGCTCGCTCCAATATTTTTGATTGTTTGATAATGGAAGTCGCAGGAGTTGACGTTGTGGACGATAAAGCAGCAAGACCAAAGTTTCCTTGAGAAGATTGTCCTGCTTCGTGGTATGAAATATCGCCGTTTGCCTTCTTGTAAACTGATGATGATGAATCAACGAAACACGAGTTTGTCTCATTTTGACCAGAACTCCCATCACCAACCAGTAGCATGGGTACATCATTAAAAGTAACAGAACTACCACCAGAAGCAGTAGCATTGGAATTTGTGTTGTTGGCTGTGGGGATAGAATTAGTTGGAAGTTCTCGTGATATGTTTGTAGCTTTCCGACGAGCCATTTCTTGTTGGAATTTTTTAAATCCTTTGAGACCGGCATATTTAGGCCGGAGAGTCCCTGTGTGTGTCGATGAGTCTGGATTTGTTCCGAGGCTGATTGATGAGCAGCCTTCTGTTTCGTCATTATTGTCCATGGCGGCCTTTCTCGACCGCTTTTAGTTATTGTCACGATGGGTAAAACACACATCACCCACTTTCCAAATTAAAGGAGAGAGACAGCATCATCGTTGAAAAAAGTTGTTGAAATTGTTATCCACTGGTATTTATTGGAGCATTCATATAATATATATGTTATGTATTTCCGGTAAAAATCAATGCTTGTTTTACCAAGAAAAAACTTTCTCTAATGACAGAGCAAATTTCACCAACTGTTTTGTGAAGCAGTTTTAGACAACTCGCAGAAGACATTTTATGTAACAAGTAACAAACAAAAATGCTTTGACGAAAAAAAGTCATCCAAACTTTTTAAAAGTTAAACAAATCTAAACACACACAGTACATACAAGTTTTAAAAAAGAGAACAGGAGAATTTTAGCACTTTAATGAAAGTATCGTAAAAATTTAATGACTATGTAGAGATGTAATGTAAACGATATTTTGTGACACAAACAATAATTACACTTAATCAATTTGATACTTGATATAGTTCCTTCCCACACTAAAATAACGGTTGAATCATTATTATTGCAGTAGTACGCCACACAAATAAAGTATCCAAACCAAACTGCTTTTAGACACTTTGAGCTATATCATGTCACTTAAGTGGTAATAAAACTGATTTCGCAGAGGATCAACTTTCACTCTCTGACAGTTCTACATAGCAAGAAAAGTTTCTCTTGTTGCCCTCTTCTCTCCAACAAACACTTTTTCTGTTGCTTACCGTTGTTGGTAATGTGCTTGGTTTTGTTGCTTTCTCTCTTCCTCTTCGGTTAGGAAAGTGGTCGTTCTTCCCGTTGAAACTGTTATGATACAACTTGCTCAAGTGTCATTAGAGTATATCTATTTCGTGCAAGTATGAAGAAAACGTATCACCCCGTTTTTCCTCACTCCCTCATTTTCTTTCTCGAGAAGCAAACTTTGGTGTTTGGCTTTCTCCAGTTTTCAGCCGTCTGCAAGTTGGATGAAAACTAAGGTCTGGGACAGTCTTTACTCTCGCCCTTTATACTATACCACTCTCTGCAACGAGGAAGTAACGTAAAAACATTTTGCGTGAGTTTCTTTCTTCTTCTGGTTGTTTTTACAACCAAACCAGAAATGTACGTCTGCGATGAAAGGTTTTTCGGCTAATAAACAGTAAGGCAAGAAGTAGCACCAAGCAAGCACCCCTTTTTTCTTGGCAAAGTAAATTCATACACCTCAGCAGTGTGTAGCACTTATATGTATAGAAAATAATGCATACTCTCTCTTTAGTGGAACCTTGGCAAGTAAACATCCTTGTCCATATGCATGGGTCGAAAGACACTCTTCTCTGTGTCCCCCTCCTAATATTACGCTGATATAATTCCTATAAACTTTAATGTAGTTTAGCATGCATGTACATGTACAAATGCATGTACTTGTACCTGATTACTGTTTTTTTTCAAAATCATTAATATTAGATGCGTCATTAGTTTAATTAAGGACCCGAAAATCACATTCAAAATGGTAACAGCAATAATTAATGACTTGGCAAGTAAAGAAAGTATGGTTTTTTGAGCAATTAAACATGTACACAGTGTACAGTATACGCATGGAGTGTTTATATGTATACCTACTAACTTACTAGAAACCTTTGATGACTAATGGATTGGCCATCTGCTTTTTTTAATTTACTTGAGTGTCTGAAAGACATGTAGACACTGCACTGTCTACTGGATACGGCAAGCAGCATATCATTACGTAATATTTAAAGAATTAAAAAAAAAAATTTCATCAAACTTAAATACTTTACCTGTCATTTAAAAATTTGAGCGTGAGAACTGACTACTAGCATATTTTATAAAACTAAAATCACAACTAAAGCAATTCTACATTTAGCTAATAAAAAAAAGCCATACACAATACACATTCTTTGTTGTCAGCAGCAAATTCAACAGAAGTTAGTACACGCTATTAACAACCAAAAGGTAAAAAAAACAATGTGGCACATTTCCCCAAAAAAGTATGTGCTAAAGCTCATGGGCATGTCGTGGTATGTACATACTTTGTGATGATATGATGGTGAGATGATGTCTGCTTAGTACTTGCTGCTGCTGCTGTACTGCGTTGTTTTGTTTTCTACAAACACTACAAACACATGAGTCACATGTTCCTTCATGGATTTTTGGAATGCAGTATGCAGTAGTGCATGTGCGTACGCACACATTTCTGGAACTTTAATGATCAGAGAGATTGAATTTTAACCGAAAATTAAGGCAGAATTAAAGTTATAACTTGGTAATATTGCAGTACGGATGTACTAAACAAATTTAGTTTTCAGTAAAGTCAGGACAAAAAGCTATTTGAAAGGTCAAAGTTAATACTAGTACTAGTACAAAAGTTCTACTAACTGTTCTATAAAAAAATATCAACTTATTAGTTGAATTTGTTAAAATGTCAACCGAAAGCAAGAAGAGAAAGCGTGGTCGGTAAGTGAACGTCACAATTTACAGTAGTTGTTATATTCTACTATATTCGTTTTCCCAAATGTGATTTTACTGGTTTTGTTCGTGTATACGATTATAGGCTAGGGAAATGCGACGTCTGTAAAACTACTGACGCCAGTTATACTTGTCCAAGGTGTGAAACGGTATCGTGCAGCTTGAATTGTGTGAAAAAACATAAAAAAGATTTGGATTGTGATGGTGTCCGCGTCCAAACGAAGTATGTCTCTGCCGATAAAATGGACGAAAGCAATGTTCTTTCTGGTTAGTGTTTTTTGATAATATTTGGGTAATAGATATTAGAATAATTCAGCACAGTTAACTAATGTGCATCTTTTTTAAAAAGATTACAGACTTTTAGAGAATGTTAAAAGGTGTATAGAAGAGGCTGAACTGCGGCGAGATTCGTTGGAAATACCCCAGGAAGCCGTGGTTGGTAGTACTTCAGATGAACTCAATCAAATAGTTCAGCAGCAAGGCGCACATTGTTCCAGTGAAAATGTCGACAAAAATAAACTCTCAAAGATACGAAAAACAAAGTTAGTGCAGGCAGTTGCTCGAGGTGGTAATACGAAAGCTGCTGTGAGTCCTGTTTATCTATTTATATAAAAAATGGTAATCTTTCGTAGCAGTCTGATTTGCATATTTTTGTTGTTTTGTTCTTATATGTTCATAGGCAATGGAAACTTTAATTAAAGTCGCTTTTATCAGAGGCATCAGCGTGTGTTCATTACCAGAAAGATTTGAAAAACATTGGGAAAATACTTCCTTCTTCATGCCAAAAGAAAATTGCATTTACTGGCACCTGAAAATTTCATTTATCAACGCAAACTTTTACACTTTAACACTAGATGAGTAAGATGTACAATTATGATGGACATGAACTGTGGTTGATAAAACAGAGACATGTGTATTTATTGGTGAGCTTAAACTAACATTAAATTACAATTCCTGTAGGTGTCCAGAAACTATGAAGTTGGAAGAAGTGGTTAAAGGGTGTATCCTAAGAAGTGAAAACTACTGGAAAAACAAAGCATTAGATGATCCTTTAGAAATTTACAGAGTAACCGATTTTTCAAAAATCTCTGTTCTCATGTCTGCTGACAAAGTACCTAATAATCAAAAAAAGTAAGAAATGATACAAAAGACTGGGTATTTTTGTCTGGCTTGTTTGATTGTATCATAATTGAAATTTTCACTGATTTCTAGATTTTATATTTTGGACATGTCAAAATCGTTATGTGAAAATTTCCTCGGTAAATGTATTGTGGAATTTCCTCAACTGTGTATAGCTTTGGAAGATTGCTACACTGTTTCTGCAGTTCAAGATAGCGTTGCACATAATTTTTTCGGTGGGCATTTTGACAGTGATAAAGAAGAAGAACCGCAAAATGAATTCGAGAGAATTTTGAAAAAGAAGATGACAACGAGAAAGAAGTTAACAACTAACAAAACGAGGAGCGGCTTTCGTAATGACGAATCAGACAGGGAGAGCGGAGAATTAACTGATTCAAGCGACAGCAGCAGCCACGACAGCTTTTTTAGTGACTCGGACAGCCATGATGATAGTTCTGAAGAGGAGTTATTCAAAGAAAGTGAATTTAGATCTGTATACAAAGATCTTTTAGCGACTTTTGATTCAGATGTTAACCATCTTAAAAGAAACTTGAAGTAATGGATTGCTGTACAGCATTTATAAAATTAGTCTTAGACATTATTCTGTTTTATTTGAGTTTGTACTAAAATAGTTTGATTCTTATTGTTATCATTTTTAAATATAACACTATTTATTGCAACATTTCACAACAACGAAAAAGTAGGAACATCATGTTTTACTATTATAACTATAATAAATAAAATATTTCCTCCAAAAATTAATTTTGTTCAAGCGTACTGAGTAGTTCTGCGCCAATATAGACTTACTAACCTTGCTATGGGTCTAATAGGTGTATGAAAAAATAAAAATTTGAATCATATTTGGCAGAGTGGTGATCACAGGAAGTTGGACTAAAAATACACGCATGGTAAGTACACCATGTAACAACAGTCACAGTCTTCGAAGAAGTATAGAATATGAATGAGAATGCATTATGTGATGTGATACAGATAGAGGCGGACTTGATTTTCTAACCATGTTGTTGCTCAGTCGATGATTTGAAGGTGGTTTTTAAAATATAGCTTTCAGAAAATAGTTGGATTTTTTATTTTTATTAGGGAATTTTTAGCCAAATATTTTAGCAAGTTCTTTCTTATTAACTTTTCCTAAATGATTCTTTGGTAATTCAGGCAACGATTTCAAAACGGTTGGACACGCGTAGGGAGCCAATCTCGTCTTTGCCAAATCTCTAAGTTCGTTAACTGTCAGTTCTTTGTCAGTCCATGCAATAACGGCAGCCACCTAGGAATGACATGGGAATGATAAAAACCATTACAAACCATTAAAACTACAAATACGGTTCAAATTGTTTGAGATATTTTCCAGTAAAATTTCACCTTTTGTCCCCAAGTAGGATCGGGAATGCCTAATACAGCAACTTCTTTTATTTCTGGGAGTGATAATAACTGCGTCTCGATTTCAAGAGCCGATAGTTTATATCCACCACTTTTTAATATGTCAACTGACTTCCTTCCAAGAATTTTGAATCCACCATCAAGATATTCTACATTGTCGCCTAATGTACAGAAAATTGTGTAATATTAACCACGCTCACTGGTTTAAAACTGCTGTATAAGCAAACTAAGGATGGTCCCTTTACCAAAAGGTCTCCTATGATTTTTTCGCCCTTTGGGATCTTTACGTCCATTCGTTTGGCGTCACCGACAGCAATTACATCGTAGTCACTTCGTGATCGTAAGTCTGCTACCATTAACTTGACTGATTCGAAAGGTCCTCCGACAAATCCTGGCCTTCTCTCTCCGTGCAGAGGGTTTGTCAGGGCCATCCCGATTTCTATAAATAACGAGGCAATTAGAATCCTTAAAAAAAATAGTATGCAAAGAACAAATAGGAATGAATTTGGAAAATAGCAGTACCTGTCATTCCATATCGTTCCAGCGCTCTGTGGCCACTTATATTTTCAAATTTTTCAATCACTGGTATGGGCAAAGCTGCGGAACCACTTATAAAGACTCGCATTTTTTGCTTACAAGTTTCCCGTACAAAGGATACCTGTGCTTCGCTTTTAGCAAATGTCTTTTCGTACTCTTCAATTAGTTTTACATAGACGGTTGGAACTGCCATTAGTACATTTGGTCTCACTTCTTTTGAAGACAAAAGCTCCTGCCATGTTTTCCCTGCGTCAAATTTCCCAAGCATGTGACACCTTAAATTTAAAGTACAAATTATTTCAAATTAAAGTCACAACAATAATTGTACAATTTAGAACTATTACCTGGCCCCGACTGCAACAGGACTTATTAACGCGTGGATTAAACCATGTGTATGATGAAGAGGTAACACATGGAGCATTGTATCTATTCCAGTAATTTCCCAAGCATCGCAAATGTTTTCTACTTGAGCCAATAGGTTGGAATGGGTTAAAAGAACTCCCTTTGGCATTCCCGTGGTCCCACTCGTGAAAAGTATAAGTCCACCTTTGTTTTCATAGTTTGCTGGATCAAGAAGTGATGGAGAAGGAGTTTCTTCAGATTTAAGGTTCTCAAAGTCTACCACGAGCAACTCAGTTCCAGCAGCTTTCGCCACTTTATTCATACGATCGGCAAAACTTTTATTGGTCACGATAAGCTTTGATCCAGTGCTTTTAACAAAATACTCCAGCATGTTTTCTGGGTGAGTAGCTGATAATGGAATGGCTGGAAACAAAATTAACAGAATTATTATAACAAAAATTATAAGCATTGTTATATTTTTGACCCGCCATAAATGCAATTAGGTACGTATATAATCTGCTCTTACCGACATGTTGAGACCACCAGGTAGCTCCAAGTGTCGTTGGAAAACTAAAATCTCTATCACAGAGAAACGCAATTCTTTCCTCTTGTCCAGGTACTAATGACTTTAATTCTTTGGCCAAATATGCAGACTTTTTTCCAAATTCTCCGTAGGTAAAATTTGCACCAGAATGATCGGTAAACGCAATTTTGTTGGCATAATCAGGTTGCAAGGCACGTGCAAATAAAGGCAGTTTAATATCTAATCCTGATCGAGAAGAACTCCAACGGAGTAAGGTCACCCTTCCGCATTTGAAGGCTCCAATGGCTGAAGCAGCGCTTCGCAAAGGTGTAATCATATTTTATTTTGAATTTGAAACAGTACTTTGAATAACCTTTCTAATATCTTTGAGAAACAAGAGTGAAATGTTCAAGCTAAATTTACGAAATAAGTACATTCAACAGCGATAAACTAATGACCACTAGAAATGTTTTAAAATTTGGTGTATCCACCCGGTTTATCAGTTGACAGCGATCAATTCCTGTATTGCCTATCACTGTCACAAATTTTTCATCAAAATCAAGTACCGTGCTTGTACAAAGTACCGATAGTAATAATATTATTATTGTATCAATCTGGGTTGGAGTTGGAAACAAACTGATAGATGTAGACCTTGAAGACAAACCATAATCACGCTAAAGCAGTGTAAGAAAAACAAAATAAATGGAAGTTGTGATAGAAAAAAGTAAATATCAGTTTAAAGTACTTGTACGTCCATACGTATTCTAATTACTAATTACATGCATCAAAGCATTCCATTGCTTCGATGTTAATCAGTCACCATTCTATACTATGTTATATGTTACTAATAATATCACTGTCACAAATTTTTCATCAAAATCAAGTACCGTGCTTGTACAAAGTACCGATAGTAATAATATTATTATTGTATCGATCTGGGTTGGAGTTGGAAACAAACTGATAGATGTAGACCTTGAAGACAAACCATAATCACGCTAAAGCAGTGTAAAAAAACAAAATAAATGGAAGTTGTTTGTGATAGAAAAAAGTAAATATCCGTTTAAAGTACTTGTACGTCCATACGTATTCTAATTACTAATTACATGCATCAAACCATTCCATTGCTTCGATGTTAATCAGTCACCATTCTATACTATGTTATATGTTACTAATATTATACGCCTGACTTGATTGCTTTATTTGCTGTTCTAAACTAGATGTAAGTAAATTATATATATCAATTCTCACTCAACATTAACACAAATGGGATAACTTTGAATGTCCAGCTTTGTTCTATTTCACCTTCAAATCATCCAGCGAGCAGCAATATGGTTAAAAAATCATGTCTATATCTATCCTTATCATCTCGTCACGTATCAAGTCACTTAAAAATGCATTTTCATTCAAATTCTATACTACTGCTTGCTGTAAATCTGTTGAACAGGTCCCAAATGATGGTCAACTTGTGGTTATTTTGACTTTGTTCTATGCGTTCAGTGTAAATAGATAAGTGACAGTTCAATAAGGCAATATGCGGTAAAACATTATTGGCACCTGCACTGGTACTGGTAGTCATTTAAGAAGAGCCTATTCCGCTGGACACAAGTTATATGGAAAGTTG
>JAHZMT010001550.1:0-17906 GCA_027743785.1 Sinhomidia bicolor
ATTGTTATGTTGTAGCTTGTTGTATTATATTAAATAATCGACAATTTTGTCGTTCGTACGTGTACATGTATGAGAAACAGTAATAAAACCTGTAGTTTTAATAGAATATTTACTTATAGTTTAGTAAAATCCGAATTAATTGTGTAGAATATATATGTAATTCGCGTCCAACTATGCACAATGTAAAACCAAAACTCATGTTTCTCTTCATTCTCGACAAAAAACGGTAACCAATTTTTTTGGGAGTTTGGGCAAAAGGGTTCCACCAGGAAGTACTTTTCCTTTATTCTTTTTTCGTTCATTTCCTTGATCTGCAATGCAGTGCAAAAAACAAGTTTACATGATAGTAAGATGAAAAAATTAAGCTAAATGTTGGCATGAAAAATGGCTCGAGTAACGACTTCTTTTAATTTAGACGATTTTTAATTGATTTCTTTATTTATCCCTTTTGTTTATCGTTTCATTAACATACTAGAAGTTTTACAATGTTGTCAAAAATTGAACAAAAAAGTACACGTGTACATGTCGAATATAATATAACTATATAATATTACATAACAATTATTGAGTCCTACCTAACTAAAATGAAATACATTTTCTCGTTTATACGCTTAAATTACATACATAATATATTATGACATTCATGATTTTTAACTTACAAATATACGTGTTCTTAAATTATGTCCGACAAATAGCATCACAATAATGTAGTAATACAGTAAATTAATGGAGGAAGATCTTTCCAACAAAATTGACATCGAGATATTAAATAGCTTAATTATTTAAACAGATCATACAAGCGAATAATAATTAGCAATGTATCGACTGCAAAACAAAAAATTAAAATCAAATGTAACAATTAAGGTTTTTAAAACTCAAAAAAATTGGAATTTACTTTTACTATCACCATATTTAGAAAACTCTCTACAATTACGTACATGATCAACTTAAATATTACACGAATACTGACGAGTTATACGGTAAAAACTGAAAAATTAAAATGCATGTCGGTCGATATAATAAGGGTCGTAAGCAGTTCATTTTTAGAGACCTACATACATATGGATAGATATAGGCTATAGGTAAATACAGTGAGATTATTATGAGATTATTACTGTACTTGCTATCCTATGTAAAATTTTAGAGAAAATAAACGTTCCTGTTTTTCTTTGTTCCTAACTTACTTGGGGCTTAGATATGTAAACTGTACATACGATACAACCTACATACGTACATAATTATTTAATAGTTTACAAAGACTAATACCGAAGGGTAAGATATCATCACCAGCGTAAAAATTTAATTTTGCTGGATGCCTGCTATATAGACTAAATATCGAATCCAAAGTTGAAGAAAGGACTAAAACTATTGATAAATTTACAAATGACAATCAGGTAATAGTTACCCAAGTCTAACTATAAACTTAATACTCTTACTACTACATTTTACATTACACATCATTATCAACAGCGTTTAAGGCATAATGTAGAATGCAGTTAACAATACGTTAAGGGTAATACGTTAAAATTTATAATAGTAATGTACACGCATGTCTTGTTAAAAATTGCATCAAATAATCTTACACAATTCATACTATATATAAGTTACATGGCACAAGGTTTGCATTCGTATTTAAATTACAATTAATTAAAGTGTCCTACACTGCTAAAGGTGCTAATCATACTGACAAGGACGCAACAGTTGACGTTTTAAGGCTACTCAGTAAGTTCGTTGTAATTTTGCTTACACAGAAGGCTTGTTTCCAATGTTAGTAAGCTTATGTTTTCTATCGGTTGTACTATCAGGGGACAAAGGGTTGCACGAATCCCGGCTATTACTGCTGTTGGGCATGCTTCCAGGAGGAGCGATACTTCCATTCGGAGTGCCGTTACAAACAAGTTTATGTTCAGTGGATGACCAAAGTTGGCATTGCTGAACATACTCTAGGGTTCTTTGATAAGTATCAGGTCGCATACCTACTGGTGGATTAGCAGAGGATGCAAGGCGGTTATTGCTGCTACCAGGGTGTTGGGGTGCAGGGGCTGAACTCGCATTCCCTCTTGAAGCAGGGTTGCACGGTCCAACGGTAGGCATTCTCTGACTTGATTGACTCTGACTCGTTACTGACTGACACTGGATTTCATGTGTCACATTTCCCAAGTGATTTCTTCTGAACGGCTTGACATCTGGACCGGCTTGAGGCTGTGAGCACTTGTTAAAGTTTCCCGTATTTGGAACATTGCTGGGGTATTGGTGAGATTGAGAGTTCCAATTGTTGGAATAATGACCATTTGCACCCATCATATTTTGCTGTTGTGGTCCTGCATTCCATGCTCCGGTACTGGGAGCGCTAGCAGGAGTTTGATTGCTGTGACCTTGGCTGTAAGCAACAGCGTTAGGATTTTGAGGCTGTTGCTGCTGTGAATGATGCGAGTGGTTTTGTTGCCAATATGTTTGCTGCTGGTGATGATGATGATGAGAACCTCGGCTTGAACCAGGTTGTTGAGGTGGACATTGACAATTGTAATGCTGATGATTGGGATTACCATTGTAATTGTAATTCTGTGAAGTTGTGGCGGTTGAATTATAATTACTGCCATTATATTGGGCTGAGTAGTGACTGCTGTTGGCATTGTAAAACCCGGTGGTTTGTTGCTGTTGTTGATGATTGTACTGGCTTTGCATACTTCCATTGCTATTTTGGGGATACACAGAGGATCCATAGTTGCTGGATCCATAACCATTGTTATTACTTCCATTAGTTGGATATCCTTGATACTGTTGATTAGGGTGGTAAGGATAATTTTGGGCTTGTTGAGTTGGAACTTGAGGGTGAGATTGCTGCTGATGCTGATTTTGAGGAGGTGGACAATATGTTCCATTTGTTGCAGAGTTCATGGGACCAATTGAACCATTTGCTTCTAGGGCCACAGATGGCTGCATGCTATTTGTGGTATTGTTCCTGCTGTTGTTACTGGCTGCAGGACTTGACGGAACCACAGCAGCAGCAGCAGCTGGACATCATGCATGAAATTGACATGGGAGAGTGCATAGGAACTGAAGGATTTTTAGGAGATATTACTGAAGCATGCGAATACGCTGGGCTATTAACCTGAGTGTATGGGCTTGGTACGGCAGTAGAACCGTTAGCACTATTTGCATATGCAGCAGGACTTCCAACACTCATTGCTCCGTTGTAACTCGCTGGAACATTGCCATTGTAGGCTGCAGCAGTCTGCTGAGCCATATGGGGATTTTGTCTGCCAGTTGCATTCTGATTCGTACCACTGTGGTGTTGTCCAGCTACCGCTTGATTGTACGTGGGAGGTGGGGGAAGTTGATTAACAGATGCTGGCGGGCAGGTGCTGGGTCTTACAGGATCACATCCTTGTCTCATTGAATTGACAGTATTATTGGTAACTGTATTATTTCCTCCACTTTGAACTTCAGAAAGATAAGTAGCCATATCATCAGGAATGATAAATTCATCACCGAACGAGCCGTTAATATTATTGGTGGCATTGGGCTGTTGATGGCCAGGAGTTGGTCCGTTTGCACCACTCCCATTGTTGTTGGGGTTCTGTGCAAAGTTGTGATTCTGATGACGCTGAAGAAATGCGTGATGGTTTACATGATTTCCCATCCCGTTGAAAGTTCCATGTTGTCGATTTCCACTGCTACAAGGATCTGACATACGTCTGATCTCTTGTGAGTTTCCAATCGGTCTACCTGAAGAAACGAAAGCAGCAAACGCTGAAGAGTTATCGTTGCGCATTCCGTTTGACTGTGGTGCAAGGGTGCTAGTTGAGGCATCTGTAGGACGATCAACTTCATAATCGCCACTCAGTCCCAAGGCTCTCCTGTGAATCCGCTGGAAATGAGCTTGAATAGAAGAAGTCAAGGTGTTGCTGGAGGAGGCTAATGAATTGGGTTGGTTATCCGTTCCATTAGCATTAGGTTGATCAACTCCACTAGACCTACGGGAACTTCCTGGAGAAATAGGATCGTACGGAGATGCATTTGTTACAGCGCGGCCATTTACAGTGGACGGGGAAATGCCTTGATGGGCCGCTGAAACTTGAGACATTGCACTAGATCGCCTGCTATTCTGACCACCATCAGAGCGAAGACTACTCCCATAAAAGGAGCTGATTGTAGAGTTGCCACTGTCACGTCTATTAGTACTGACGGACTGAGGAGGTTTCAACACAGTCTAAAAAACCAGTAAAGTCATTATGTAGTTTAAAATTGGAAAATTCACGTGGTTTTGTAACGTCTAAAAAAACAATCAGAATAACTTACCAAATTATTATGCGGAAGTCGAGGATTGAGATCAGAACCATTTGACATTCCATTTATCATTGAACCTGGTGAACCACCAGTAGGACCACCCATTTTGAGATCAGTTATTCGCTTATTAAGATTATCAATTCCAAATCCACGCCTGGGACCTATGTATATAATGTATAAGGTCCGTTATTAAAATTACTTTTTAAAAATTGAATAAATGAGACGCATTAGATATGAAATTATTACATTGAAAACACATACCATAATTTTGTGAAAGAGGTGGCATCGGATCTGAAATTCCTTTGGCGCCCAGACGACTTCTAAACCTGCTCCTCGCATTATCATTCATACCCATACCACCCATTCCTCCTTCGTCTCCACCACCATTGCCTCCAACTGGAATCGCCATCATCAATTCCGGCAACTCAGCTACACCTTCAATTTCCTCCTCTTCCTCTTTCAGGTCCCAAGCAGGCGCCATCATTGGTGAAGGATCGGTGTAACCATCTGACAAGTCATTAGTAGTGCTGACATTGTTATCACTTATTGGATCGTCCATTGGACATTCTCCATTCATATCAGTGCCAGTTGACGCTCCTCCAGGGCTACTATGCTGAGGTGGAGAGCTTGGATCCTTAAAAAATTAATAGTTTCATAGTACCCCAATTCACTTTCACTGTGCATACTCAATGGCTTCAAAGGATTTAAAAAAACTTACTTCTGATTTCATGCTAGGACTAGACACACTAGCTGTTTTTGTGCCCATTCCTTCGCTTCTTGGAGATCCTTCGTTTCCAGGACTCGAGGGATGGTGATTGTCTCTACCCATTCTATCACTGGGGCTGGGATGGTCATTTCCTTTATGCTTTTTGTTTGCATAAAAGTCTGGTCCGTGAATTGTTTTTACATGCTTTCGCAGTGAACTCGGATCCGTGTAACGTTTGTTGCAATTAGGAGCTTTGCAAACGTACGGTTTCTGTAACCAAATGAAAACATGATTAGCTTGTTATACCAACAATGCTAAGTAAACTATACATACATTAAGATTTTTGTTAAAAATTCACTTTACAATCGTAAAGCATCATTGATTTTGACAGAATAATCGTGATTATAATCAATTCATAGAATCACGACAGAAAAATACAATATATGTATATGTACTAAAGTCATTTAAAATACTAGAGGTTCATAAACATGGAAAATTGATCACGATCACGACTGAATTCATAAAACGAAAATTTGTTTTCTTTTTAGAAAAGAAGAAAAAAATGTTAAAATGTTTATGCACATACTCATTCAAAGCTACAATTCTGTTCAACTCGATTGTCTCAGAAAACTCAGAAAAATATGTCATCGTGAGGAATTATTTATAATGTGCAGTGAGAAATCATCATTTTAATATTTTTAATGATAATAATAATAAAGATGAGATTATAATGTAAGAAAACTGTCGCAACTTGTAAGATTAATTTCTGTTGTCGGCAAGAGAAGTAAGTATAAAGTACATCATTAAAGATTTTTTGCTGTGTATCCTTCTTTTCTTTTTACTTCTGAACTGAAGTCACAATAAAGTTATGATGATCATCATCGCCAGCAGACAACAACAGCACCGCAAACAAGGAGCCAAAGTAGGTGCAGTAGATTATCATCACCAACATGTCCATTACACTGTGCGATGATTAAGACGGATTACACTTCCAGATTTTTTCCACGGTATACTTAATCATCATCATTTTAATAGTCAAACTTAGCATTTTCAAGAGCTACAATAATAACTACAAAGTACTTTAATAATTATTTATTCCAGTGCAAAAAATTATACTACCTATATTAACTATTTAAAAAAATAAAATTATGAAAATCTGTATTTGATTATGATATTACCTATGTACTGAACAATTTAATAGTGCGTCATTTTAAAATATGCATGTATGTACAGTAAATAGTAAATGTAAAATAGTAAAAATAAATAAAAACTGTACATAATTTGTGCAGAGGTAGTTTCTCTGTTTTCTTTGTGCATCTTGTAAACTGCTATATAAACATGACGGCACGTAATGTACAACAGCAATGTTTTAAGCACTGCAATAATCCCATCAAAACCAATGAGTCGCAGTTCGTTTCATTGGCTTACGAACCGCAACAATAATAACAACTCATTAAGTAGAACTATACGCCAAATTAATAGTAGCAATAAATTTAACAAGAAAATGTAATAATCGTAATGGAAAACAACTTTCCACTTATGGCGTATACTGCATAAAAAATGAACCGTTATTCCATAAAGTTCATGTAGTGCGGATAGGCAGGATCTTTGGAAAACTAAAAGTATGTTCATTTTTTTCAGGAATACGCTGTTTAAAAACTTAAAACAATAGTAAAACGGGAACTCGCTTTTTAATTCCGTCGCAAGTAACTAGATATGTATTGGCTTAGAAAATGCAGTGGAGGGGTAACGTGCATACAAAACTGTATTTTCCTTGTTTAGTTGACTTTTTACATGTGTTCCTCCGACATTTTTATTTTTGTGTATATACATCTCTTCTTTCTTTTATTTCTTTCTTTCTTATGTGGCTTTTTGAAAAAGGCAGCCACAATATAATCGAAAAAGTCACAACAACATTAGTGGTAATAATAATAAGCTTCAACTTTGAAGAATCTAACAAGTACATAATCAGTCGAAAATGATTTCTGCCACATGCACTATTACATCAACATTAATTTTTTACGCATTTAAATAACAAAATCATGACTACTTATTCGTTTGTGGGTAAATTTATTTTTTTGAGTGTTTCTAATTTAGAATATCGTATAAACATGGTATATAGCTACGAATTTGGTGTTTAGAAAAAAATCAAAGTTCAGAGTTCAAAAACGGTACGCTTTCAAAGTACAAATGTATTTTTGTTAAAATGGTACAACCAACTCAATAAATCCATTATACATTATTAGCTATTTTTCATAGTGTACAAGAAATAAATTAAGAAAACATACGGAAGAAACATAACAAGGAGGATGAACAGGTTTATTAAAGATGCATAAACAGTGTTTTACGGAATCGGAAAAGGCACAAAAACGCTTTCAAAATAAATCACCTCGAATTGACTTGCTCGGCATGGCATGCTATAGGATGATGCTAGGCCAGGTTTTAAAAGAAGTCATCTTTATCATAATGTCAACACTTTTCGCTTAATGAATCTTTATCCTTCAAACGCGCTGTTGTAAAAAAACATGACATGGATATGCAACGGAAAATAATATATCTACCTACATGCCTAGATTTCTTCGTATGTATTCATTGCGCACTTAATACTTTTCATTTTTTTGCTTTTGGTTTATGAAGACACGTAATTATGATAAAATATATAAAAGAATGCGAAAGATCCAATCTTGCACATTTTTTACTGCTAGTTTTACACTAAATTTGAAACAAGCATCACGAGTTTGGCTGAAGAAAAAAAATTTGTAATTACTAATAATATTTAATGATATCCGCCTAAACGGATGGGCATTTGAACCAAGGAGTATTCTGAGTTCATCACGAGTTGAAATGATTCAATTACATATGTTTTAATAAAGCATCTTTACATAATATCAAGAGAATCGTTGTAAATGTGCTTACCGTGCATTTGTGAGGCTTTTCACCAGTATGTCGTCTCATATGGACCACCAACATATATTGAGCTTTGAATGGTCTCTCCTCACGTGAGCACTCCTTCCAACGGCAAATAAACGACTTTTTGTTAGCTTGAATGTGATCGGTGGTAATATGCTGTAAAAATTAGTCAAATCATACATTGATAAATATTTTATTGTATGAAACAATCAACTAACAATAATGCCTTTAAAAAATCCCATACCTTTACAAGTTCTTCTTGAGTACAAAACTCTAGTCCACAATCCTTCCAATGACAATTCGTTTCCACAAAGTCAGCAGGCTCATCCTTTATATTGTCAATATCAAATTTTTCGTCTCCATTTGTACCGGAGGTAGTGGTAGCTGGTTCTCTCCTAACCTTTTGTTTTCGAGTTACCCCTATTCCAACTTCATCCACCTCCATGGTGCTGCTCACAGCTCCAACACCAGGAGATGCTTTTGGAGTCATTTCACCCTCTTGTTTAATGTTCAGCGAATGGTGCATATTGGGCATAAACAGACTCTGATGAGGGGAGAATGGTGAACCATGAAGCAGTCCTGTATGGTGTAAAAATGGGGAGCTGGGCAATGAACCGGCCAACGGTCCGCTTCTCAACAAGTGAGCTTGTAACTGTTGAAGCGGTGGCATTCCGGCTGTTCCAAACCCGGGTGGTAATCCCGCTGACATACCAAATGCAGGGCTTATGGCACCTGAATGATCCATAAAATGGCCTTTTGTTTAAATAGAAAACAAGAGCAAGGGAAAACAAAAAATAACAATTAACTTTGTGCATAGTGGAACAAGAAAGTAAAATGGTGTGTATATAACAAAGCAGTGCAGAATAATAGAAATTAAATTTTCGGATATAAACTAAACTTGTTACAAAAAATAATAGTAGAATCTAAGCAAGTGGAGAAAAGTAGCAAAAAAATTTACACATAGTTTCATAAAGTCGTCTCGGCTTCATGGTGCATTCACTTTTTCCTCTTTATACAAAAACCTAAGCATTTGCATTGTTACTTTGTTACATGAAAATACAGAGAATTTTGTGCCAAAGCTATGCATGGATAAAGAAAAGTCTCAATGAGAATAAAGAGCCAACGCAGTGATGCATGTGAATATATAAGAATGAACAAAGTAAAAAAACGGTTGAATCGGGATGAAAAGCTGCTGCTCAAAGTATCACTCAGGTTTGCTTTATTACAAGATTCCTTTCTAAACGTGTGGACGGACACCACAATCTTCACCACCACTTATCTTCATACTTTTCACGTTTTCCAAATCATTTACCTTGTAAAAGGCACGAATTTTTATCACTCATCTGATGATCCAAAAGCAGAAGAAATATATACTTAGTAGAGACGAATAGCTACGGCTGTGTGTATATTTTACCTAGAGATTTCATCTTCTGTTATCTTTTCTAAGAGAAGATACAAACTCACAGATTTAATTTGATAGCTGTTGGAAGATAGCAGAAGCTGTTGGTATGCAATGTTACAAGAATTAAGAAAGTGTGAGTTTTTATGTCGAGCGAGAAAGAACGGCGCAACGTATGACACCATCCAAACCAACAACACAACAACAACAACAGAGCAAAAAAGCCATCATCCATTGTTATATCGGACATGCAATGAAAACCTCAAGAATCATGTCGACGTCTTCTTGTCGGTCGGCTTCTTTCTGTTTGACTTGGAATGAGTTGGCAGATTCAATTAATTCTTTCACACTTTATTTCCAGAAGCTCAACCAAATATAACACATCCATACGACTTTTTAAATGACGAAAATAATGATGATATTCTCTAGCTAACTACACAAAAATTATAGAAGAAGGAATGCTCCTTGAAAACTGGTCGCCTTACTTGGCCTGAAAATTAAGCTAATGCTTATATAGTAATTTTCTACTGCGAGAAAAAAGACAATTATTGAAAGTTGAAGAACCCTTGGTTCTTCTTGCTAACTACAGCATTGGGGCAAGTTAACCATGCGCACACCTAAACCAATCTCATTTTGAAATAAGTAAACCTGCATTTCCTTAAAATTATCACGAAAAAAATGCACATGCCAGGAGTCAGAAGAGAACACAACAATAAAACGATTATTCTTTGTGTAGAACTAGAGACTCTTCGACAATTTATGTTTTTTGTCGTTTAAAGTCATGACTCATGAATCTCTTTTCATTATCCATTTTTTAAATTTTGTACACAAAAGCTTATCTAACATGTACATTAACTACTTGGTATAAATTCATGTCTACTAAAACTAAACGCATCATATCACCCATTCTCTGAGTGCAATTTTCACTGCACCTCTGTAAAAAATACTTTTGCTTTCATTGTTGGAAAAAAATGCTTTATCTTTGTTCTCAGAAAATGTTGGATAGTCCCTTTCTCATTTTCCCCATTCAACACAAAAGTGATCTCTCGGGTTCAATAAGAAATGCAAAAAAACATAATTTAAACTGAACTCATTATATCTTGTCGATTCTTACTATCAACATTGGTACATTTGCAAATAAAGATGTTTTGAGTTGAGTTAGTATTTTTAAACTCATAAATTTTCAGTATCTATTAATCCAACTACCGATTCTTGTTTTATACGGCAACAACAAAAAAACTTGCTTTTTGCTAAAAAACACGAAATCTTTGTAATAAAAAGTTAATCCAGTAATACGCATTTCTACCTAGTGATTAAAGGTGATTTTTAAATTCTGTCTATATAAGATCCGTCTATGATTGATATACCCTCCAATGGTTTGTTAATCATCGCTAACGGGAAGCTTCAACGATGTATATCTATGGTGTAGATTGTATAATTTACGGCCAATTCAAATAAAGACCCCTGTTAACCAGAGAAACTCCCCCAATTAACTACCACCACTATCTTTTATACTACTAAATTTCTGTCAAATAAATTGCACAAGATTTTCGATTGCTAAAAAAATGGTGTAAAACTACAATGCAACCTTAGCACATTTCCCAATCGCCACACACCTTTGTTATGGAACGTACAGAAATTTCTGCATAAACTTGGATCTGATTCATGCGCACTCATTATGAAATTTTATGTACTGTTGATAAGCAGCAGCAACAATATTATTTTCATTTTCTAAGTTGATTGTAAATAATGATATTAAAAACGCCAATGTTTTCATATAAAGTAGGCAACTGGAAGGTCATAAAAAGACAGCACACAGTATACATTATATCCTTGCTTATCTGTAAACATTATTTATGCACTAAACCCAGCTTCTACAAATTCTACCAATAGGTCGTCGTGTTAAGTTGCACTTCAGTTCCTTTTACATATCTGCTCGCTCACTATTCCTGTCTGTTTTATTTTTGTAAAGGCTTGCACATAACTAAACCCAGCTTCTACAAATTCTACCAATAGGTCGTCGTGTTAAGTTGCACTTCAGTTCCTTTTACATATCTGCTCGCTCACTATTCCTGTCTGTTTTATTTTTGTAAAGGCTTGTACATGCTCAGCGTAATTAATTTGTAACGTTTCGTGTAGATCGCACAAACTTTTTTTTTTTTCAAAAAAAAAATTTATTGGACAACTATCTGAAGAAAAAGAAGAATATGAAGCTTTTTTGACTGGACATCGCAGTGTGGTGTATATATTCTTAATTATTCAATTAGCTTCTACCCCAGCCACTATATTTCTTTTCATTTCTAATGATTTACATCTTGATAAATACTTTTACAATTTTGATGAGCTCTAAAACAAGATCTTTTTGGATGAAGCTGCCCATTCAAAAACGGAAGAAGTTGCTATTATTTTTATTTATTGGATAGTTATCCCTTCATGTTGTGGCACTGTTGGAAGCATACAAATAAGTCAGTCTATTTCTAATTCAATTCCAGTAAGCAAACCAGCTGCTAGTTTGTAGTTTCACTTACAGACACTGCTGACATGTTTTATAGAACATGTTGTTGTTGCTGCTATGCTGCAAGGAAAAGACATCTCTCTTTTTAAACGCATAAAAGTAAGACAAAACATGAATCGTTATTGAGTTAATATATGTACCATGAAAGAAATAATTGTACTACATTTACTGTCAATGTGATAATACAAACTTTTTTTCTTACTCACGTCATAATTATTATTTTTTCTTGAATATCTAGTTGTTAGTTGATTAGACTCAGGTGTATATACTTAGTTAGATCTCCCTCCCTATATACTTTCTTCATAAAATCCAACTTGCACAACTTATTCAACTCAAATTAAACATGCACAATAATAATAATTGCAAGAACGGAATGAATATTTTAATGAAAATTTATCATAATTATTTGGCAAAAAATATGCAATGCTGTGCTGACTGAATATAATAGATGTTCACTCACAACAAACAAACAAGTCGCATTCAACCCCCAACTTGGAAAATTACAGTCGCTTAATGACTATTACTCTTGAATAAAATACTGGTGAGCTTTCTTTGCAGAAAGTCAGAATTTATCAACACCCCCGTGGCTGGATCGCCTGATGTGTGATGACATTTTCTCGTGAAATTATTCTGGCTTTAATTTACCCACATAATTATAACCTATACAAGCTCATTTATCAAAGTGCAAATGATCATTAATTAAGTTTTCAATTACTTTTAAACTGTTGCTTTTCTACTACCCAGTTATCGAACACAGAATAGTATCTGCTCTCTGACGTTTTTATTTAAGAAAGGAATTTCTTTTACAATAATTAACAACTGATGATGATAGGAAGGAATGTTAGTGTTCTCTTCATCAGTTAATATATTTATTGAACATTTTTCTTGTTTGCACAAGTATTTTGCAATAAATTCCATATTGTTTACCACAAACAGTTGTTAATGACTGAACTTCAGCATCATCATCATCATGTAAAGCCGAAAAAATTGTGCACATTGAGCTCAATTGCTGCCCTAAAGGCTTGTTTCGTTTCCATCCTCATAAGAGGCATATTTCAACTTCATCCCTCGTTTCTTTTCTAGATTTTGCTACCGGCAAAACATTGATTTCTCTCTGGCAAACTGAATTGTTTGCTCTCGTACAAAGTTCTACACTGCTCATCCGTGAATATTCTTTTGATGAACAAGGGATGTTGGATTAATACAGATTAGGTAGGCATTTCTGTCTTGTAGCAAAACGTGTTTAATTTGGTATCAAGAAAAGAAAAAAAACAAGGACAAAAAGTGAGGAAGTTCTTCCTTAAATCTTAAACCGCATCCAACAAGAAAAGCCGACCGATGATGATAACGCAGAAATATTATCAAACGAACATACATACCTATATAGATAGACTGAATAATCAGGTAAATAATGTGATCAATATGAAAGAGCAACTTGTACAAAAAAAAGTTAGTTCTATGAAAAAAAGATGATGATGCATAATAATCATGTCGTGGTTCTCCTTACAATCGGATGATTTTTTTTCTCTTCTCTTTCTATCCTACCAAAACTCAATCGAGCAAAGGAAATATGCATGTCTGATGAGCGTGGAAACGATCTCGTAATTCTTGACGACACAAAAGCGGAAAGGATATATATGAAAAAGTTCAAATAAATGAGCCTGATCGAGGAATTATTTATCAGTGACCACGACCACTACTACTTACTCATTCTTCTATTTATACCTACCCATCTCTATGCATCCACTATCCACTGTTCTGAATAATTCAAATCAGTGCCTTATGTAGTGCACGAAAAAATCAAGACAAAAAAATGAACCAACAAGTTTACTGACAGGCACAAACAATACACGCACACAGTCATCGATACTGTGACTAAAAGATGATTTTCATGAGTAACAAGGGAAATACACTTTTTCACTCCAGGCTAGGTAAGCAGACAATCATCAAAGTACATTACCAAATGCCACAAGAATCATGCCCTTAGGATTTCTTTTGTAGAAAAAAAATTATTATTCTGGTATCAGATCATCTGCAGGTAAGTTATAGATGAGTACATCGATGCCGCCATATAATTATGTGCAACAGTATCACAAGAAAATACGTATAGGTATATATAAAGCAAAGGAAACACTGTTTATAAAATCCTGAATTGAAAATCTACAGTTTTTTTGTAAATAAAAAGCATTCTTATTAGCCACCATGAAAATTAAAAGGAGCATTTAGTTAGTGTGTGCTAAAGAGTATGGAACAATGACAATGAACGAGAAAGCATGCAAAGAAATTTTAGCGAATGTTTCCGGTCATGATAATAAAGCATTTTCTGAAGTTTACCTGCAGACAAATGTCCATATGAGCCACTGGCACTGGGGGCGCTAGAACCTCTCGATCCATTGAGTAGTGACACAACGGAGTTTGGTGAAAATCGAATCATCGAGTTGAGGTCAAACGAATCTGAATAGGGGGAGCATGAGAGTGCTCGTTTTCTGCCCTGCTGTCGATTCACAGCTGGCGCGGGGACTGTTGAATCTGGCACCTGAAAAATAATCAAAGGCACCTGAAAAGGTAAGTGTTGATCATGATGTATATATTGTCAAATTAACTTCAATTTTACAGTTTTACGGGATTCTGTTAAACCCAAGCGTGTTGATATCGAGGAGGAAGAGAAAGAGCATAATTTGAAATAAATATGCATACATATATAAGTATAAATATGTACCATGTATGTATGCCCATAGAAAGGAATGACCATATATACCTTTCTATTTATTCTATAATGTAACATTTTGTTGAAATGAATCAAAGGTTTGGTTATTTATTCATCTACCCATTTTATTTATGTTCTTGCAAGCATCAATCAATCATTACAGTCAGTCAACAATCCTGTGCACAATTATTCTTTCCTCTTTTTTTCTGCCAGTATTATTATTACTGCTCTGCAAAAAAATGTATTCGCGCTAGCTATAGATGATGATTACAATGATTCATGATTTCTTCAAATTTTCCTCAACAGGTTGCTTGCTTACCTACACTGAAGAAATGAGGCAAGTAATAGCAGTAATAATAATAAGCTAAACCATATATAATACCGGCACACACAGAGCTTAACAATTTCTTTTCATTTCTTCCTTCACCTTTTTGTTGTGACTTTCTTTGTATCATGCCATGTAAATCTAAAGATATGGCTGCAAATGTTATCACAACAAAATAGTAAATTTAATGATTTAATGTCATAATATTTTGTCATGCATTAAAACGAACGTACATATACAACTTGCAAGCAAGTTGCAACCAGCCGTGTCCGTGCAATAAAAAAAATGGAGAGATTCAGCAACGAGATGAGATCCGTGTCTACCTGCTGACGAAAGATAAATACTCTTTGAATAATATCACATACAACAAGCTTCTTTAAACGGTAATTACATTTTAATATTCATTTCATACGAATAAAGTAACGCTAACGTTATGACGCGCTTGTTATGGAATGGTTAAAAGGGAACAAACCAACAGCCGTGGCCATATTCTCACATCTTTTCAGGATATTTGTGATCACAATCAGCACAATACGGCATATAATAACGCATGACCAGTTCCGTAGATCCGTACATATTGTTTGAAGTGAAAAAAGAAGAGAGAAAAAAATTACAGAAAGAAGCGAAGCGAGCGAGTGATGCACATCACATCACACAGTATTTAATATCTACAATATTTTTTATTCCACTACATACATATATGGCCAAAATTGAACTAAGAAGATCACATCAAACTATACACGCACCTTGCTTTACTGCCTGCACCTCAACAGCGATAACAACAGATGGACACAATTTGTCTCACTTTTTATTGCCAAAAAATGCAAATAGAAACAGCTTGATTTGAGGATAATTTATTAGAACCAAGTCGATGAAAAACGGTTTATATAAAGATACACTCTCGCTCCGCTTGCTCACATGGTTGAAATACTAAATATGCAGTTATAAAGTGAGTACGTAATTTTTCTTTTATGTTATAATATTTATTATAAACACCTCGTATAAGTAAGAAAAAAGTGTTTTACTTGACTAAATATATACATAACTTGTATGCTTATGCTGCATGCAAATTGTAAGCTTTATTCCCAAACTGTACATTATCAAAAGAAAAAAGTGTTTATTTTTCTTGTAATTCATCCTAAGTACAGAGTTTTTATGTCGCCCTTTTACCTAAACTTGAGAAATCCCTGGCTCTCTATCTCTCTATTCACTACAGCTTTCATAATTGATCTCATTAATTTTTGTTTTTAAAATATAATTCGCATGCTTAAAGTTATCATCGAAACGACTATTATTAGAAACAACACTACAAAAATAAGTTATAGCTTCAAATCAAATTTTAAAAAAAACTTTACACAAACAAGAATGATTCATACTGTTTTTATGAAATAGGAAACAAAACTACGTTGTTCAGTAACTCTACACCATCGTTTGATCTTGCCTTTGACAAATTTAAAAATAAACTTTACACAAACAAGAATGATTCATACTGTTTTTATGAAATAGGAAACAAAACTACGTTGTTCAGTAACTCTACACCATCGTTTGATCTTGCCTTTGCTACGTGTACGTACGCATCGACCGCCGTTCGTTCTGGCCACTTTGGATATGTCGTGATCAAAATTAATATATTATATGAATATTGCTTAATACCATTAAATTAGTTGGGCTTCTTGGTCAGCTGCAATGGCTGCAACGGTGGCAATTCTAGTAATTCCCATAAGAAAATATGTAACGGACGCCAAAAATAAGACTGGTATGCTGTGCGAATACTATAAAGGTCAAGCTATTTTTGTTTTAAAGTATCAGCACGACGCACAACGTAATCCCACGAAGAACAGATTATTGCATAAAAAGTGTGAGAAGAAGGGGGTGTTTTCTCCCTTTCAACGTTTTCAACTTCCTTTAAATGCACAAACTAATCCTATGTATAAACCTATAAATTTTGATAATACAAAAATTTGAAGGGTGGTGTTGACTAGAGTTGGAATATGCGTTTACAACAAACACCACACATATGCAATACGTCATTCCTTTCATCACAACACAATTTCCTACTCTTTCTCTCTCTCTCTCTTGTAACTTAACTTATCATTTTGTCTCATAAAGGTAAGCATCGCATTCATTGCCACTCTGCATTATATAACGTTATTAGGTCAATGCAATTCGTACGTAATAAAACAGATTTAATGTACAGCAAACAACACAGAGAGTGTGTCTGTCAACCGCGGTAAATGTCAAGAGAGATAAAAAACGTGAAAAATTACTGAAAAAAACGAACTTACTGTCAAAGGCAAAAGCCAGTTCGGCTGAACTTAGTGTTGACGTGGGGTGTAAATCACTCAGAGTTCTTGGACAAAAACCCGATGCTGCCACACTCATGTAATCCGGGGGCATGCCCAAACCAGCTGACCCTGCAGACAAAGCAAACAAACAATAATTTTTATTATTTACACAACCAATTTATACAAAAGTCATATCATTACATAAAACTTTGTTCCGTTGAAAAGCAATATGGCAATAGTAAAAGATAAGCAGTGAAAATTTCTTGACATAAATATGTATCTAAAAATGCAAATAGTGAGAAGCATCTGCTCCATTATATTGACTTAAGGGCTCCACATTCGCCAGAACAAAAAGCAATAATTTTTTGTATCGACTCAGCAATGTAAATTAGAATGGTGATATAGGTAACTGATCTCCATTTTGTGAATGCATATACATTATACATATTATGAAAGCTTGTGTCCGAGGAGAAACAGAAAAGTCATGAAATTCATATTGCCCCAATTTGACACTTTGCCAGACAACTGCAGTGAAAGGTGCATGTTGTCCTATTGGATTGTGTGAGAACGAATGCTACATTTCATCGTTGTAATGTGACGATGTTCTAATTCACACACAAACTGTAAGCTAAACATATTAACTAGCAGAATACCTACATGCGTAGTAAAGGAGTGTCTAGCTTTCATTTTGTTCGAAAGAAGTGAAAAGCATTTTTCAGTCAACTAAAAGCTGAAAAGTATTTTATCTCATCTTTATCACTTGCGATGA
>JAHZMT010001551.1:0-35070 GCA_027743785.1 Sinhomidia bicolor
GGGAAAGGAAACAAGTAAAGGAAATGTGTAAAAGACGAAAAAAAATTATTAAAAGTCACTGCTAACAAGACTTTGACACAGAAGATTGATTCTTTCTTTTGATGTTTCATTTTTCGGAAGAAAGATTTTTAAAAAATATATTTTTTTTGTTTTACATTGTTAAACTTAGAACAATCAGTTAGAATTTTGAAAACACTGTTGCATCCTCATCTATGTATATACTATTCTATACTATTTTCTTTGTCGCCAGTCTCGTAATAAGAAATATGATCACTACCTACAATTTTATTCTATGAGATACATATACCTAACAACATCTTTTTTATCAATTAAATGAACCATGGAACAGCAAGCAATGCAATGGGAAAGACAACAGAGGAGAACAAAACTTTTTACTCGTTTACATTTTTTCCCCCTTAAAATGTTTTGTACTTTTTTGACAATTGATAGAGACTTAGGTTTACGCATGCAAAATTTTTTAAATAAGAATAGAAACGAAATTTCTTTTACATTCCGTTCTCAAAAACCCCAGTGCGGTGCGGGGTACTACTTCCTTTTTCGACTCTTTTTTTATTACGCTATCCTGTCGGAGGAAAAGGTAGACTCTATTTTTTTGATATTTTATCATCAAAATCATCATCATTGGAAATAAACTTGTACAATTCTCTAACAAAAATCCAACTTAATATTTCTGTATATCAAAAACCAATGTACACTTTTCATATTATTATTATTATTAAATTCATATGATATGCCTCCATACTGGCAGCTAGCGTCCTTCAAACTTATTTTGGCAAGTGGATTAAAAACGTGCATAAAAAGTGCGTGGCACTTGCTTGCAAGCTGACGACTACCTCTGCTCCTCGTTTCTTTACCCGCGCTTTCCTCCCATACTTCTACGAATGTTCAGCATCAGTGCACTGTTTCTACTTAAAGGGTTCCTATTTTTTGTTACTAAAAGCCAGACCAGTTCTGTCTGATTGCAAAAGTGGTAATAATAATGATGATGAACATAAGCTATATATATATATATATACAGACAAAGAGAAGTAGCGTTGACTTACTGCTACTACAACAGTAGCAAGCAGCAGCTCTAGAAATGTGGTACGATAAGGAGCACACCACACAAAACTCCTACAACAAAACAACACCAACTTTTAGAACAATCAAAAAGGCACTTTTATCAAGTTTAAGCTCAGCTCAAGTCAGTCCCAGTTTTTATCAACATGATGATCGCATCACATCCACATCGTCGTCGTCGTTTCGTTCTAACCAGCAGCAGGGAAGAAGAACAAGAGGCAGGTAAGCCTGCCTGTAGCAACGTTATCATCATCAATAATTTTTGTTGCATTTGTAAAAAAACGTACTTGTGTAATGCATAATAATATGTATGTATGTCTTATTTTTTTTAACAGCATATCAGCAGCAGGTAGAATTTAGTAAAAAAAAAAGGAGTGAGCGGGCTGCCCTGTCTTGCAGTAGTGTGCTATTAGTATTACCACTACTTGTACTACTGCTTATTATTGCCTCAATACTACTCTACAAGGAGATTGAGAAAGAGGTTCAAATAGGTTGAATTTAATGGCATCATATCCGCTCTTCTGTTGTGGCATTTCACCGTGGGAAAGGAAGGTGCTTCCTCACTACATCACCATCATCATCATCATCGCCACCACCACCACAACAACATCAGCAGAATCATCATATGCTCATCATCACCATCATCATCATCATCGTCGTCGTCGTCGCTACGGCTTGAACGTCGTTTATGAAACTACCTATGTTTTAATACCTTTGGTAGGCACTTGCACACACGTTGCTGCTGCTGATGTTGTTTCCTTGTTCTTTAGAATCAGACTTGTTGGATGGCTCATAAAAAAATGCAGTGCATAAAATAAAACTATATACTCATCTATCTATCTAGCAGACGTGTTTATTTCGCACTGCGCTGCTCATCATCACTCATCATGATGTGGCTTACTACTAACTACGCTTATACTGTTCGCTTAAGCATATGTCTTATTATTATTATTATTATTATTAGTATTAGTATTGCTATTACTCAATTGTCAAGTTTACCTCGTTTGCTTTGTATTTCTACTCTGATTTCTTTTGCTTTATTTTACAATGTTTTATTGCTAAAAAAAACTGTGTACGCTAATACCAGTTGTACTTAACGCGCAGTTAAAGTAAATAGGATGATGGTGGTGGTGGTGGTGGCATGTGGATCGTTCATCCACCTGAAAAATTGCAATGCAGCAATAATGGTAGTACATTATAAAAAGGCTCTGCCTTCTGCCTCTTTGTCACCCTTCTGCAGCAGCCACCGTTGCACCATCACCACCACCACTACTGTAACCATTATGGGGAAAAGTGAACACTGTGACAGACCAGATGATACTTTAGTGCTAGTAAAAAGGCATGTTTGCTCACTATTGCTGTTGCTGACACAGAGCATTGTTCATCATGAAGATCAAATCACCGTCAACACCACCACCACCATCCTACTTTCCTCCACCTACATAGTTTATATTATGAATAGAATGTTTACACTTATGTGTAGTTACGTTTTCATTTTAAAAAAGTAGGTACGCAGGTATGTTGTTGTTGTTGTTGTAGTGTTTATAGGTAGGTATATCTGCTTTGCTGCCTAGTTTTATTATAATTTGATATTATTATGACATACCTACATGCACGCACACACTTCGTGCTCCTATTATTAATATTATTATGGATGCTATTAGTTGTATCTTTTTTTTAAAAAGAAATAATAATAAATGAACATTATTATTGCAAATAAATGCGATTACGTGTTTGATGTATAGGTATATATTGTTTATAATATAAGGGCACTTACTATTTTAAAAGTAAGATAATTATCATTATTATTATTTAACTTTTGGGGTTTCAAAAATTCAAACAAGTAAAATGGGTGAGCACGTTTTTAAAAAGTTACTGTTTGGTTTTTTAAATAATTTTTTGTGAACAAGTATTGAAAATATGTAAAAATTTTAAGTTAACTGATGTCACGTTATACAACTCTATAGGCATGCTTTTGCATCCATCAATACCAAAAATGCCGATAGTGGATGGTTTTATTGGATAATAATTGTCGTCTTGATTAGTTAATTTGAAAGGAGGGAAGCAACGGTGGTAAGTGATTAAAGCGTAGTGAAGAAAGACAGAGTGAAAACCAAAGGTGTTCTTACCCAGGGCGAAGCTGCTCTCTCCGTAGGATCCATCACCACGGGCATGCTGCTGCTGAGATCCACAAAGTCGAGAGCCAGCCTTCCAACTTTACTTGAGTTTTCTTTTGACACAAATAAAAATTTAAATCTATTCTATTACTATTTGTTATTTATATTTTGTAGCATTATAACTTGTAGAGTAATATGTATACCTATGCTGCACATTTTTGTGAACATTCAATTTCTAGTTACGGCCCTATTAAAAGAAAAACAATCATTTAAAAAAAATTTAGTCAAGATATATATATTAATCGTATATTACACTTTTCTTGACTTTAAAAAAAAACAACTATCTAAATTGAACACTACTTTTTAAAAAAATTTAATACGGTTGCTAAAAGAATTAATGTAAGGAAAATACAAATACAATGTTTTCCATGAAAATTGAAAGAAGCACAATTAGTAGTAGTAGTAGTAGCCTGTACTCATATTAATAATAATACTCAAACGTAAACAATTGCAATGAACTTTTTACATTCACTGAAAAAGGTATAATATGTAACTTGACAAAAATACTGTCTATAATATACTATCTAATATGTACAATTTATTTTTTAACTAAAAAAATGTAAAAAAAATATCACTGGTAAAATCAACAGCAAAAACACCTGAGATCATTTGAAAAGCTCAGAAGAGGATGAAGACAGAATTTTCCAGCTGGTGGTGGCAAAATCCACGTGGAAAAATAAGAGTAGCAGAGAGAAACAAGCCCGACTGAGCGTTTTGTGTGTAGAAGAAGAGAGTATGGAAGTACGTTTGGTTGGGGTAAACAAACATACACCCACCCGATTCAACTATAAATATAACAAACTTTCTTATTGACAAAAGAAATCACTTCCACTAAGCACTGTCAAACTTGGATAGGACACGACAAATTCAACTACCGTGATTTTTGGTTGTCCTCCCTGAGCATTCAATAAAAAAGACACGATAATTGACAGGTGGAATTGATAGGATTAATCAGCAATGAATTTTGTTGATACATTCTAATTGAATTTTTTTCCTTCCAAAAAAATAAAAGAGAAAAATATGTCGACAGACAGTTTGTTTTTTTGTGTTTCTGTCAATTATGTATATACTTATAATTTTAGGAATGATGATAGTAAGTTGGCAGCACCAAAAAATCGAAAGCGGTCCAATAGAAAAAAAAACGGTTTTTGCAGTAGAGGGAAATAGAAGGTTTTTTTCTCTTTGACAATAATATTATTATAATATATATTTAATATGTGTGTGTGTTTTTTCAATCAGAGTAAATAACGTTTGACGTGTACAATAATCCAGGTCGACAATCAAGGCCTGTCAAAGTATTTTTGTTTTTGTGTCTCACACAAACAACTACCACACTAGCAGCATAATAATCACAAGCGAAGGCGCACTCACTCGCACACACACTTTCTAGCAGTAAGAAGGATTATTTAACAATGAGGAGCCAAAGTGGCAACAGAAACGATAATGACGGCGACGACGACGACATGTAGCCATGCAAACTTGATAAGCATGCTTGTATGGTCTCACAGCTCTCTA
The DNA here is from genome assembly GCA_027743785.1 of Sinhomidia bicolor. Taxonomy (NCBI): domain Eukaryota; kingdom Metazoa; phylum Arthropoda; class Collembola; order Entomobryomorpha; family Entomobryidae; genus Sinhomidia; species Sinhomidia bicolor. The sequence goes on from JAHZMT010001551.1 coordinate 4,773, forward strand.
TTAGCGGTATTATTAGTGAAGCAAGTAATTTTATTAGTGAACAAGATGATCAGTCGTGCTCCTCTTGTCAATCTGTCCCTCTCGCAAAGAATGTAAAAAACCCTTTCTTGGTCAAAGTCTCTCTCTCTTTCTATATAGCTGACCGACTGACTTTGATTGCAAACTATAACTGCTGCTTCTTCTCTCGTGAGCATTATACAACCAACTAAAGTGACTGACAAGAAAAAGGTAAAAGTTGAGAGGGAAGCCTCTTCGTTATTCCTTTTTTCTTATTCTTCGTCTTTGTATCACTATTACCACATTACACATTATTCTACAACAAGTGCATATGGCATCATCATCATCGTCGTCGTCGTCATGACACAACGTATCAAATGGGTGCAATGATATCAAATACATAATTCCTGAGGGTGAGATAGCAGCAGCAGAAGCAGCAGTCGCATCACAGTGTGCTGGGTAGCAGAAGTAGTCGTAGTAGCGGCACCAGAGCAGCAGCAGTAGTAGATGAGTCGAATCGGCCAATTTAAAGTCAGTCAATGTTTAGGATTACGACCAAGTTACGTGTACGATCCTCTGATGATGATGATGACGACGATTATTATTACTTTTTTAACATGTGGATAGGGATGGATGGAATAAACCACAGTGGTAGTGAGCGACAACAATACAAGGCTGATATTTTTCTTTTTAAATGTAAGAAAGTAAAGTAAAGTAAAGAGAGTGGTTGGCTCTTTGGACGATGATGGGACGAGAGAATGGACAACAAGTTGCTTTTTTTAAGTTACTGAAATCTCAAGCATGTAATAATTTCATACGTACAGGTGTAGAATAGTAATAATAAATGTGGGCATTGTTATACAGGGAGTAGGTAAGTACTCGCAACCAACTTGCCTGGTTTTCAATAAAAAGTGTTGGGTATATGTATATAGCGTAGGAGTGTTCTTCATCATTATCAGCAGAACAGAACAGAGAAGCAGCAGCAGCCACTATGTAGTGTAGTAGCTTCATTGTTGAAGGGGCAATACGCAACACCTTAAAAGAAACGAGAGAAGAAACACTTTTGCTGCTGCTGCTGTTGCTGTCAGCCAGCACACATATTTAAGCTGAAAGGATGGCAGGTACATAAACATCACTACTTCATTATCAACTCCGCTACCACACACAAAAGTAATGTATGCGGGATAGCAGTGTGTATTTATAAATAGGTTGCTGTTGTATAACTTGAAGGGAGAACAGAGAAGAATATATAGAGTGAGTTTGCTGCACGTAATATGCAGTGATGTTGATGTTGTCGTTGGGCTTTTCAACTCTATTCAAGCATAATAATTTTAAAGTCTTTTTTAAAGCTTTTTATTAGCGCAAACCGACAACGTTCAGATTGGCGCTTGGAATTGGAATGAACGAGGAATGTTGTGCATACTTGTTATATTTTGCGACAAAAACAATGATCATATAGCATCATCATCATCATCATCATCATTTGAGTACAAAACGGGCACACTTCTTGGCAACTGGATTAGGTTCACATGGTTTTCCAGACGTAGCCGGTTTCAGGTTTTTAAAACATCTAGGTTTGATTTGGAGAGCTGAAAAATTGCATGCTAATGTGTGCTAACTAGTTTGATAAATAGGTATTGCTAGTTTTAAATGGTTCACTGATAAGCATGTCGTTTTGAGGGAATCTGTAGCAAATATCCCCGGTATATGTACAAGAATATATTATTCTTTAAAAATAAATGCAACACAGGAATCATAGGACAAACCATTTTTTTAGCATAGGTATCTGAAAAACATTATATACGTTTTAATCCTTACGTGAAAAGAGAACACGACTGCGGTTCATTGAAAAAAGTACGGCATGAACAAAAGGAAAAACTGACACCAGCCAAATCAGACAGGTATCGTCATCACATTTATTTTCAACTTAGCACCACCATGTCTACACACATATACCACCAACCATGTTCATTGTACAAAGACGATAAAATGAAAATTTACTTTGGATTCAGGCAAGAATTTTCTAGCCGTGTCCCCCAACCGACCGGTATGAACAAAGATTATTATTGAAACCACAAAATCATCTGTGATGGTTTTCTTTGGGGGTCGCATCATCATAAGCGACATGCTAGCTTACATAACAACATGTAGCTAGGTTATATCGGTATTGTTAAAACGGAAAATTTTGCACTGGTGTAAATCGTAAAATGCATTATTGAATTCAACAACCGTACTCATTCACGAAAAAAAAACTGTTCTGGCCAGGTTAACATTCGAAGCTTTTATAGGGAGAAAAATGATTTTTACCAAACTGGAGAGCCTCATATGAAATTTATGGATGTACTGCTCCTATGCATGCTGCTTGTATGTAATATCCAAATTTTGTGATGTCCATTAAACTGAAGTAATCAAGTGTAATATAGTGTCCAGTAGAAGGAAGATGAAGTAGAGCACGTTACTGATTTGCATCCATTTCATAATTTTTTACGTGATCACTAGTCCTTCTTCTAGCGCTTGAAAAAGGACACGTCAAATTACAAATTGACACGTAAAATATACTTCTTCATCAGAGCATAAAGGAACATTATTATAAGAGATAGATCGTGAAGGGATGATGATGATAATAATAGAAGTAAAAGTATCAGGAGAAAAAAAAATTAAACTCATTTTATATAAAAAAAATTCTTAAAACATATAACAAGATTACTGCCATCATCACTGGTATAACAAAAGAAACTAGTTTGCTGCTGTCTGTGCAGTAATAATAATAATAATAACAAGAGGAATCATAATGAGACTTTTGTATACAAAAACTTATAATAAACCACGACAGAGAAGAAAGAAAGAAAACGCTTTAACTTTTTTAGAGGGTTGCTGCTGTCGGAGAAGAAGAGCGCGTCATGTAGCAAGTCGAATTATGTCTTCTTCTTCTTTTTTATTCTTGTTGGTCTTCTTTTAATATTATTACACCTTCTTCTTTTTACCCAATTTACTACACAGTCACAGTAGCACTAGAGTGGGAGTTGGCAGCAGCAAGCAGTGTGGTAGAGTGTAAAAAAAAACTAGAGGTGGTTGTTGTAAAGCAGTTTGTAAGGAAATCAGGGAGGCAGGTAGGGAGTACCATGGTCAAAGTCAAGGGTGAGAGTTACTCATCCCGGCTTTCCCACATTCGAGAGAGAGAGAGAGAGAGAGCATGTTTTAAAAGGAACCAACCTGTTTTTTAAGTTCCGGTAAAAAAAAATAACAAAATACCTAGGTACACGTATGCGATACTTTTGTACTGAATTTTTAAATAGTTTATTCTACTTATTGTACGTGCAGATTTGCATGTAAGCGTCTTTTTAGTACGCTTATTCAAGTTGTCCATAAATTTGGTTTAGAAAAGTCATTCTTTTTTGTAAAAAAAAATACTCGCAAAGAAAGTGTCAAGTCAAAAGCAAAAGGGATTTGGACAAACTGGACATTTTCTAAGTAATATAGATAGTAGTATAGATTATCTGCCCAGTATTAGCCATAATAATGACATATGACGCCTCGTGCAATTATGATATCGATTTGCATGTATGGGTTTCACAAAGATATTTATTTATTTATTTTTATCTCAGTGGTACAATCAGTCGCTATTTCTAAAAAAGATGCTCCTAGCTGAAAGAGTTATTTTAAAGTTTTCAACGTTGACTTTTCAACACAAAAAGTCTGGAGACAAAAAACTCCAAACTACGCACGAACCTGCTGTTTAATTTTGTTTTGTATCTTCGTGTTCAAGCAAAGTTTCCTCAGAAAAAAGTGTTTTAAATGACCTGCATTATTTTTTGCATCCCGCCTTCGTCACCAACAACAAGTACTTTGTTCTCTCTCATTATTTTCTACGTCATTGTTCGTAAATGGAGACACGAAATGTGTCATAATGAGGTGCAATAACAAAGAATATTCGTACAACTGGGAACAAGGTGGGTACAACTATCCCTTTTATTAAGTAGCAAAATTTACTTGCTAACTTTGTGTTGTCCGTCTATCCGTCCGTCCGTTAGCATAATATTTCTCGACACACTAAATCGACTTCAATGAAACTTGGTTTTACTGCAAAAGCAAACTGAACNCTACTAAAACTCGTGAAGTTCTAACTTGACGAGTTGGTCAAGTTTGTTTCAGCAATCATGAGCTAACAATCGTAAGCTAACCAGACAATAGTTTTTGTAATTTCTAAAATCAACTACAAGCTAGCCTATGAGGAAACCATTCTCAAACGTCCTCAAAACTGTCTTTACAGGTTGTCACAATCAGTTGTGGCAGTTGCTTTGAATACACCCAAACAATGATTTAAATATTAGGTACTTGTCAACATGTTTTCGCTACTTTGCGCTATGGCGTGTTGGGTGTATTGTGGCAGTACTTTGGTATCCCACAGAAACTTGGAGATGCTCCGTGTAAGACGCACAAGAAAAATTGCGTGAGCACTTTCTCATTTTTCGTGTTTTCAAAAGTTGTAGGAGGTAAGTTGCACTTAGGTAAGGAGACAAGAGCTGTATTTTAAGTGACATGCACTTAATTCCAGCAAGCTCTGTCTAGGTCATTGTCATGATGATAGCGTTGCCTATTTGCTTGCTACTCAGGTGCGCATTTGGGCTGCATGGCGGGTTGATGGGTACTACGTTTACAACCACCGCCACTACAACAATGTGTGGGTACTCATGCATGCGAGAAAGCATATAATAATCAGGTAAGAAAATGTGTACATCATCGTGATAATAATGTAGCAGTGTTATTATTATGTAATGTTGCAACTTCAACTCGACAGACCAAGGCACATCAACTTTTTTTTGTCTGGTCTTCGTGTAGTTGGTTGTTCATGTCATACGAGATCGGTCGTCGTCGTACGTAGTAAGCGTGCCAACTCAAGTGTGACTGGACAGGTAGTAGAAGCAGCACAGTAGTAGTAAAAAGAAAAGCGGCAGTAGCAGCAGCGGTTGTGGTGGTGGTGATGATACAGGGTTAGGGTCAACTTTTTTTGTTCACCATTTAAAATACCTTTTCGCTAGACTGACCTCTCTAATCAGCAGCAGACATGTTTTGTGTCCGTTCCCAGGCTTTTTCGCAAAAATCCCTTTTCCGTTTTGTTGGTGCTCGGGCAGAAGTAGATTTGAAGATTAAATGCCTTGCAGTAGTAATAGTAGTAGTATTAATAGTAGTAGAATGTAAAATAATAATAAATTCAACATCCAACATGACATGTCATGATGAAACAAGGATAAAAAAAGGTTTGTATCATTATAATAAAATATAAAAAAGTGTACATTTTATAAGGGTAATAATAATGTTGATGACGACGATGAAGAGGATCATCACACTACACACACGAAACTATGATGATGATGATGATGATGGTCTTAATTTTTTTTTCTTTTAAAAATATATCATAAACATTTCACCTTCGTCCTCCTACACATCCAAATGTAAAAATGTAAATCATGCGTGTTTCTTCACGGTTGTTGAACTTACCACTGTTATTCTTCTTTAATTTCTTCTGAAACAAGTGGGAAACTTTTTTTTTACTTCTTTTATTTTGGTGCCTGCTCATATTTAAATTCTGGGCAGTTTTTGTTTAGTTTTTACGAGTGAATAATAATAATAATAATAGTACATAATACGTGCATGTTTATGATCATTAAAATGATAACGATATTGTTGCTATATTAGAATTTACCTTTGCTGCATGGATAGTAATAATAAGAGTGGTTGTAAGCAGTAGTGTGTGGTGGTGGTGGTCATAAATTCAAAAACTTGTCCACTTGTATAAATTCATGTGTCATATTTGTGCTTTAATGATGTGACATGTCGGCTTCATTCACCTTTAAATCAAAGCACAACATCTACAATAAAGAGTGCATATTTTACAAGTTAATAAAGGCTATTTGGATTATCTTGATATGGTTTTGCAAACCAGAGAACAACGTGACAAAGTATCCCTGTCGCAAAATATGCCATCCGAAAGAGTGAAATGTAAAGGTTAAAATTTTTAAAAAGCTACTTAAAAATGGTTTCTGATGATGACAAGCAACAGTTATATTTGCCAAAATGTCAAGTTCATTTAAATTCATGCATATACCGGATTATTACTCTAATCCACTAAATATTCAATGGTCCGTCTCTTTTTTTTAAAAAAACCAGGTAGCGGTACTCTGTCAAAAAAAAACAGTTGCGCAATAGATTGGTTGGTTAGCCAAAAAAGGCATTTAGTAGAAGAGCTGCACTTTAGTAGTACTTTACTGTGTGTGTACGCACATATATAGTAAATACTTGCTGCTTTTTCATTGTTTCCACAAAAGACAAAAGAGGAAGTGTCATCATCATCATCATCATCAGGGAAAGAGGTTTACTCGTTCTACCTTTTTAGCTATTCGGTAAAACAATGCACTTTTCTGGGCAGCTCAGGAGGAAAATTGTGATTTGTCACCACAAAAAAAATACAAGAGGAAGAGGCAGTTATGTCATTACGTTTAACAAGACGAGCACAAAGTCAAAGGATTCCCTGAGACTTTTGCGGTTGGAAAGGCCACGAAGACGAACAAAACGTATATATTTTTTTTATTTTTAAGCTTAAATGCTTTGTGACTTTGACCGTGAACACCGCTACTGCTGCTACTGCTGCTTTACGACATGGCTTTGATGATCTTGATCGACGTGATGATGTACAATAAAATACCTTAAACTCATTTACGAAGCATTTAACCGACTACCCAAAAATAGTTGGTTTTTAACAAGATGCGGTAGTCTGCTGGCTGACATTTCCTTGAAAGATGAAACATCAGAAAACTGTAAGTACATCCACCTCCAAAAAAAACACTATAAAATGAAAAGGGGCATTGATCACCACACTTGAAAGAAAAATTTTGATTCCGTTGTTCTTGTAAATCTGTCATTCATTTCATTCATACATATAAAAACAGTATGAACAAAGACTCCTACGAATTGCACTTCTAAAAAATCTGGTAAAACAGTTGAACAAGAAGCTCTAACCAACTGCAAAGTTCATTCGGTTATCTACGTATAAAAAAGTGGTTGCCAATCTTGTGTATCGTTATGGATAATTAGATGTCATGCATATGACAACGTTTTTAAAAAAAAATGTTTCATGAGTGTGCAATCAAGAAAATAAAGGCAACAGTAAAATCCAACTCTTAAACATCGTTTTTGACTCTATTTATAGGAGTAGTAGAGAAGCATGTTGTAATAATTAGTATTTTGTTGAATGAGTTAAATTATGGTACCCTCATAGCATAATTTTCCAATTATTAAAAGCATTTTTACTTAACATTTATTTTTTAAGGTAAATTTAGTAGAACAGTATCAGATTAAACATCAAAATTATATTAAGACGGTTTGGTAGTATGCATTATTATTATTATGTTTCCTCTTTACACTTTTGCTTGTTTTTTCTTACGTTCATCAAAAGACATTTCAAAACTTTAAAAGCTTTTATATCTATCTCTTCTTGTGATATTCTCTGTGGGCTTGTTGTTGTTGTTTAAAAATAAAAGAGTACAACAATTTAGCATTTACAACAATAAACAACATGGTTGTCCTCGAATTTTGTTTTGTTGTTGGATGCATGTCAGTAAAAAAATATATAATACTTTGTAGTTGTTGATTACTCTTGAATTTTGAACTGAAGGTTATTGTTGTGTAGCCTATAGTATATAATATATGAACAATGAGCAACTCTCTTCTGTTGCTTTTTTTTGCCTCTTTCTTCATTCTGCTGCTGAAAATGACGCTATTAAAAGGTTGCTGCACTTTGGTAATTTCTCCCTATGCCATACTATACATACCTGGCTAGCTTGATGGTGAAAAAAGAGGAGGTCCAACAAGTCCAGCCTTCAGCATTATTATGTTTTTAAAAGGAAGACCAAGACGAGATACAGATATTAGACAAAAAAATATAAAATGGATAAGACATCTACACACACACACTTAAAAATATATGTATAAAATCTGACATGCAATGTCTCTACTCTGTGCTGGTGGCAAGAAACTGACAAGATAGGCAAATAAATTGTGGATGGTTATTACCTGTCCGTCAGAGAACATTATTATTGCGTTGCATTGGATCAACAAAAGATGATGAATCACGTTAGATATATGCGACGAGGATCCATAATAATAATAATAATAATATTCGATGGTAATTCCGTGATTCAGCGTTGTTGTGTGCATGCATGCTAGCTAGCAGTAATTTTCTTCAAGTGGTGCTGGTGCACAAAAAAAAGTGCGCTGGCAAATGACTATTATTTTTTGAGCCGAAAAAAAATATTCAAGAAAAATTGAATATATTAACGATTTTTCAATATAAAATATACTAATAAATAGCCTATAGCAAATTTACACATGAGCATGTTGAATTTAAAAGAAAATATTGCTGAGACGTTGATAAAATTTAAGTTCACTGATTTGTGATGTAATAGCTTTGTACTACATAGAGTTGTGCAGGTAGGTTGTATTATACCAACAACACAGATAAACGCTTAACTTGCTGCGTTGCTTGCTGTTTGTCTGTACGCTCAAAACATGAATTGACTGCATAAAAAAGTATATGTGCATACAGTGCGTCTACAATAAAGCAGCACACACAGATATAAATTCCTTTGCATCTTTGTTTCCTTTTCTCTGTGTGTACTCTGCAGAGTAGGGATCCAGGAAGATCTAAGCAATAATAATAAGCAATCATTCTTTTAACTAAGCAACATCTCCCTTCCTATTGGTCTCTCTAGACAATGCTGAAAAAAGAGGAGGTTGGCTTGGGTAAGTTGAAGGATAATATTTGTTGGATGCAGCACATGTACAGCAGGAGATCATGTATAGGATCATCGTCACAATCATGATCCTGCATATATGAGGCATATATAACTATACAACATTATGCATGCCTGTACAACCTTCTTCAATGCGTCAAGTTGAAAGCCATTTCTTGTGATGTTGATGATGATGATGCTTGCACGATTCGTAAAAAGTCAATAGTCTTGTTTTCAAATAGGCATGTTTAAAAAAATTTATTTTTTTGACTTGCACTGAAAACTGTTTTAAATTATTGTAAAGGACAAAAGAGTTTGAAAATGTACAGTAAAGGAAACTCCATCAAGACAAGTTTCAAAATCACGATTTTTATAGTATGCTGCTATTTTATGAATTAAAAATACAAACCTGAATGGAATTTGTGAGAATTTGTTGTTATGATTATTGTTATAGCTCTACGAATGCATGTATGTGTACTACTACTGTGTGCTTTTTTCCCAAATTACGGAAGTCCATTTTCCAATGAAGAAAAATACGTAATAATATAAAATAGTTAAACTTCAGCTAGAAATGTCAATGTCATGGATTATTTTTTGTTGCATTTCAGTTCAACAGCCAGAAACATTTCAGATGATCAACAGCAGCAGCAGCAGCAGCAGCATATAATCGTAATAATGTAATTATGTAACATGTGCTATTTACTATTAGCTATTACTATAATTGTTACTACCACTAAAAAAGCATACGGCTAGGAATTCTCAGTGAACTCTCTGCATTTATTCTTCTACACAAAAAACTTCCCGAGAAGCAAGGGATTTTCACAGAAGAAGTTCACATGTCTGATTTTTTTTTGTCTACCGCACATACAAAATATTTGGCTTTTTTGTTATTATTATTATTATTATTATTATTGTTATATCATCCCTAACTGGTGTGGTGTGTCCACTATTACTACCAACTTCCACGCACATTCTTGTTTGTAGTAAGTAGGCGCATGAATAATCAGTTGCATGAAGAGAAAAAAAGGTAAATAAGGAAGTCACTCTGGGAGAAGAGAGTCACAATTTGAGAGAATTGTGGCAGTACTGCACTTTGCATTTCTCAGGGAGTGCATTGCATTCGTAGCCTTGTTTATTATTATCATTAATTATAATCATGTGTGAGGAAAAATATAAAAATATTTAAAAAAACACAATTTCACTGACTGACGACGCACCCAACAGCATCATCATCATCACCATATAGTCGTCTGAGTCTCCTCATCAGCGAAAACCTAGCAGGGAAATGATTTGTCGACGACGACGGTGAGAAGATTTCTATGATTTTTTCTTGAACTGCTAGACATCTGCCATCATCAATGAAATAATAATAATAAGATTATAAGTATACATTGTACAACTTTCCATTATTTTTTTTCTTTTTTTTCTCCCTGTCTTATACCCAGTTTTTTTTACACAGTTCATTCATTCCTCGTGTATTTATTGCATAATATTTATAGTATGATGTGTAGACAGAGAGAGAGAGAGAGAGAGGAAAAAATGTAAATCTAAGGAAAACCACAACAAAAATGCATAGCTGGGAAATAGTTGGACGACAATCTCACAATATTGTTACCCACTTGTTTAGTTTCTCGGATTTGTTTCTCACCTGTTTACTTCTTTCTTTCTTTCTAACACACACACCTCCACCTACTTATTTTTATAATATGCAATTTTTTTTCACTACTCAATGTGAACCAAGGGTAGGGTGGCACGTGCCATATTCCCACATTTGGAATATATATACATATTATACAAGAAGAATGAATTACTCTCATCATCATCACATGGTCGATCGTCGTCGTCAACCACCACCGCCACCACCATCATCATCAACAACAAAACGGGAGAAAAATCTACAATAACAAAACAACTCTCTGCCTTTTTCTTTTCTCACAGGCACATCAAGACATATTTCCACCACCACCACCATCATCACTGCCATATAGCCGTCGACAATTGGGTACTTGTTGTTGTTGTTGTTATTATGATTGCATTTTTACTGTACATGAATGCATGCATATTATTCCCGTCACCCGTTTTCATCAGCTTTTAAACAAGGGAGTGTGTGTGTGTGTTTGTGGAGTGTAATATGGGAAAAAGAAAGGTCAGGTATAAAAAACCCATGGGAAACCACGTACCACAAAATGCACCAGAGAAATACACACAGCATTTATCTTTCTTTGGTAATCTGGCATCGGGAAAAAAAGTCTCAGTGCCACTACTAACCCTTTTTATAAAATAAAATGAAAGTGTGTACCACTTTTTCTTGCAAATAAATTTTTAGGAAAAATGCATCCTTTGCAGAAAAGACATGCATACATTTTTTTGCATTTTTGTATCGGGCTGGAAATAACTTACAGGGATCGGACTTGCATAACCTCTCAAGAAAAATAATAAAGTTGAATAAATTTAATTTTTTAATCTTTTTATTCTTCAACCAAGTTTAGTTGAATATCATCATGTATGCTTGGGTTTTAAAAATTGTATTAGCAATCTCTAACGCGACTAGTACTATTATTGCCAAACCAGGTTGCCATTTTTTAAATTTGCTTTTATGATGATAACCACCAGCTCCTTTTACACGCTTATTTTTGTACTGGTGAAGCGCAGCAACAAAGGTGTAATACACTAGCATATGCAATTAAAAATGATGGTTTTGATGTCTGTGTAACGCCGCCGATGACGCTAGCATTTTTTTGTGATGATGATAATGATAACAGACAAAATGATGTCGACTGGCAATTGTGATGATGAACAAAGTTGTGGAAAAGAGTGTAAGGGAGCTGTGTGTGCTGGCTAGCAAATTGCATTCTATTTTATTACAACTACGCCGCAATACAATCCAACTAGCCAGTCATGTAAACAATAGGTATGCAGTAGGTACGTAATATTTTTAGAACAGAGGAAAACAAAAGGTGATTATTATTGTTGTTGTTGTTGCTGTTGTTAATATTATTATTATTTTACTCAACAAATTGGTAGTCAGCAGTCAGCAGTAATAGAAGCAGTAGTCAACCACAAAATCTTCTTCTTCTTCTTCTTTGCTCGTAAGCTGCTCCAACTCATACAACTATATACTCACACACGCTATCTCTGCAAACTGACGTTAATTGCCACGTATAAATCTTGTTTTTAACTTGTCATTACAATTTTAATTAGAACGAAAAAGGTGCTTATTGTGGTCTGCCTGGCTGGTAGTCGTCGTCGTTGTGGTGGTGGTGGTAGTGTATTTTTTATTTTTAAAAAAATTTAAAACGCCAACTAAACACCACACACACGTACATACCTACATACATAGTAATATAGTCTAGTAGTAACATGACCATTTCACGTGGTTTTTTAAACTAGCTTTTCATCGTTACATGAATTATTTAACTTGAAAACGTCATTTGATTGTTGCCAAGGTATTATAGCACTGCCAACGTCATCACCATCATCATCGTCATCAGTATCAAGTAGGCAGGTACTTTTTTTTACAAAGTAATTGTCATAATTTCCATTAGCTTGCGTATTATTTAAAAACAGTGAGATTAGCTGATATCTTTTAAAATACTCTAATCTTGTATTGTTATATAATATTATTACTACAATGTAGAGCTGATAAGTGGTATTTTATACGTGGTGGTAGTACAAAGAAAGAATTTATGATGTTTTGTTCAAAAGGCAGACAACTTTTATTATTGAAAATAAAATTGTCGTCGTTGTACAAGTAAACTTGTATTTTCTAGAGAGAGAGAGAGAGAGAGAGGGACATCATTTTAACTTTTTATTGTTCTGTTTGTTTGTTACTTATTTTTTAATATTAAGTTCATCCATTACTACACATTGCATTGTTATTATTATTACTGCACAACCCCTACCTACCTACATATATACATACAATGTCTTTCTTTTCAATTATCATTATTATTATTATCAATTGTATTTTTCTTGTTGTACTAATACTAGTGGCTACGGTTTTACTCACTATAATTATGATACAATTGTCTCCTACCAGGTGAACACTGATTGATGATGATATTGACTCAAGACAATTTTCGATTGTAAAACTGAGAAGAAAAAAATCGTTGCGTATTTATTTATAGCGTATAGCGCAAGAAGATTATTTGTAATATCGACATGATCAACATAAGTTTATACACAATATAATAATAATAATAAATAAATAATAATAATATCTTCTTACGCATGCCTTTTTATATACAATCTAGTTTTTTTTCTAAGTTCTGTTCTTGTTGTTGTTATTGATGCTCTGCCATGTTTTGTTTGTACTTAACTTTGTACTACTGATATAATCCATTATTGATAAAGACTAGTAGTAGTAGTAAACAAAGCAACAATGAGAACAACAACGTTTATTTTATTTTTATGAATAATTTAGAGTAAAGGAGGGCGACACATTAACTTGTAGTTAGTAGTCACTGCAGTGATGCCATTCACTAGTACTATAAAGCTAAGCGATGATAGCCGGTTCTAGTAATAAATTCAATAAATAAATTTTTACAGTATATTTATTTTATTGCATAAAAGCTTTTTTGTTTGCCAGACAGAACAATGTGTTTTAAGTTAATCAGTACCAATAATTTACAAACAAAAATACATTTTTTTGTGCTTACTTTGTTGGAATCTGACGTTAATGCACAGATGAATAGATTATTATTATATTTTTATTATACTTAATTCTACATAAATTTGTGTACTCATTGCAAAAGTGTATGGGTATTATTATTTAAATAAAATGAGGATAGTCAACTATCCGAATTGTGTAAGATGAAAAAATATTATTAAAATTGTTTTTTATTATGTTTTTTTACTCATTATTACCATTCATAATTTTCTTCGATATAAAGTTTACGCGTTTCTTTACAGCACTTGATTTGACCAATTTCATAAATTGAATCCTAATTAAAAATTTCGAAAACTCCCATAAGACGATATGCCACTTTATATTTGTTCAATTGAAGTTCATTTTTTAAAAACCCGAAAGCAAAGCATATGGGCATTCTGAAATTCACCTCCAAATTCTGAGTTGTGGGGCAGATAAAAATCGTTGGCCGTGTACGTCTGCATTTGTTCCCCTTTGAATCAATTCCTTGGTTACAAGCTGGAACTTGCCGTTTTAAAATTTTATACGACAAAGTAAAAATGAATATTTTAATTTTCAAGCTGGGGTATGGCAACATAAAATTCCACTTGGTACTTTTCCATTTTTTGCAAGGAAACCCTGCATTAATGGTATTGAAATGCACAGCATACTCTATTGCTTCATATAAACCATGTGTGTAGGTATGTATATTAGTGAGGACAAGTGCTTGTCTTGGGGTAATGCGCAATTTCCGGTGCAATATGCCATCAGCACGAAATTTACTAGAATAATGCCTGTACGTACCTATGTAATAAGCACAAAACGTCACTTTATGGCGATGGTGGCGGATAGTGATGCAACTCTGCTGCCATTGCAGTTATCTGAAAGACAAATGTAATTGAACAAGCTAGGCACAGAATGATGAGCATAGCAATATATATGACGGCTAAAAAGACTTAAATCAAAATCAAAGGGTAATTAAAGCCAGGTTTTATTTCTCCTCATACACACATTATTACGATGTGACAATAAGGTAGAGCAACTCAGTTGGACTTTGATGGCTTGCACCAACGGCAACTAGCCGATCTTATCAGCTTCCGGATCAAAAAAATGACTTGAGCGCAAGTATTAGCAATAACAGTAGTAATTACAAATTTGCCTGTGTGCAACAATTTTTCTCGTTTGTCTGTCTGTACACTTAACTATATGAATTATGATGATTCATAGCAAAAAAAACAAGTAAAAAAGCAGGCATTGATTAAGCAAAGCTCGATAATGGGATGATGATGCATGCGCTGAGGGACTTCCAATATATAATTAACTTCAATTGTGCTCTAATTAATAACGGCTAGCATTTGAAATGAATGAATTTTTACTCCTTGTTGCATTCTTGTTCGCTGCTGCTGAAGACGAAGAATAAGGAAAACATAAAATCTACTAATACAATTGATTTATTTATTTTCATTGATCCTTTTTATCGTTTTATTCCTGTTATTAGAAACATATGTGTATATCACAACCTAATCAAGTGTCACCTTAATTGCAATTAATTGAGTAGTAAAACCAAAAAATAATTAATTGTTCACCATCAAACTGGAGAGGACTTTTACTTTCACGTAGGTACATCCATTTTTGTCTATTTCATTATAAAATACGCGTATAAAGTTGTAAAATAAGTCGCCGACAGAAAATTTGTTGCCTCAATGCAATTTCAACACATGCAAAAACTACCCCCAGCAGCGGCATCATCATAGTTTATCTTTTTTTTTAACTACCTGTATAGTTGCTACCTACTTTGTACCTTCAAGCAAATCCCTCGACTACAATCTGATGTTGCAAATAAAAAAAAATATAAATATTAGTTTCGTATTAATTATAGAGCCTTGCTGGATGAAACTAATCACTGACATCCATCTCTCATTCTTTTTTTAATTCACTGAGCGCTATTATTACAATTACAATTTTTTTTCTTCTCTCTCTACTTTATTATAAATGCACTTTGAAGAAAGAGAAGGGGAGCGAGCAATTTTGATTAATGAAACCTTGACTATCTCTAATTAATACAATAATAATTGATTATTGCGGTGATATTTTATGTGACTTAAGTAATAATAATCAGAATCGTAAAAATGTACATGGATTCAATAATGATTATAAGGATGATAGCTGGCTCAAAAAAAGAAGAAGTATACCTAGTATGATTTTTTTTTTGTAGAAAAAAGTTAACTTTGAGTTTCTTCTTGTTGTTATGTATATTATTGCTGTTATTGTTATGTTTTGTGTGTGTGGTACATAATATTCTAATTTTGTGCACTTGAGGCAACTTCATCATCATCATCATCATCATTATTATTATTATTCAACAAAAACATCATAAACCACTAACGTTATTGTTGTATGTTTTGCTACGTTTTTTTTATAAAAAAAATTAACCATTCACCAGCAACAAGAAACGCCGTCTACGTCGTCGCTACTACTACAGCTATGCAGTAGTAGAAGCAGCAAGTGCTCCGCCTGGCAGATTTTGTATGACTGACTGAAGAGCTGACTTGACTGAGGTTGAACAAGAAATAATAATAATAATAATAATGTATAAATCGCGGCCAAAGTATATCGCTCCAAGAGATAAAACTAATGATGAGCTATTTCATAACAACATGAGCATTCCATATATTTTCCCACGGTATTGGACATTTGAGCCTTTTAAAGTATGGAGTGGTGGTGGTGGTGGTGGTGGATGGTGTCTGTGGGTGTAAACAACGTAGTAGCAAGCAGGTAGGCAGAAGAGAGGTAAAGAGTAAGTGTGCAAAGGTGATTTAGCTACGTCAGTCAGTCAGTCAGCCAGCCAGCAACATATATTATGCTCTGCTTTTAGAATTGGAAAGAATTTATAGGAAAAAGAAGACGAAAAAAGACCTTTAAAAAACACTCATTCAGTTTTGTTCTGCAATAAAACAAAGACGACTGATAAGAACTAAAGGAAAAATGAAAAAAAATTATTATTTTCTAAAATGCAAATTTGAATTAAAAACACATATTTTTGCAGAAAAAGTGCAGCAGACGTTTTGGAAATGTAAATTATAGGTTTCAATATTACTGATAAAATACATATGTTCGCCATTTCTGAAATGTTGGGTAAAACCTATATAATTGATAAGCATCCTCATATTACTTGATATTATACCATATATATAATTTAACCTTTCGAAACTCATCCATATTAATTGTCAGTCTTTCAAATTGACCATTTGTCTTTTATCATATCTGTTTTTATCCCTATCAAATGACAATCACAACAACAGCAGCACAGTACAAACCACGACGACATTGCAAGACGGTGTAGCAGTAGTAGCAGAATGCTATACTATATATTTTGAAATATTGAAACAAAGAAATGCTTAATTATCTTGGTGTCACAATGGCAATGAATAGAACAACCTGTTGAGCAGTTGTCGTTATCGTTGTCATAGAACAACTTTTGTTGCGTCGTCGTGAAGAAGAATTGTTGTCATTCTTGTCATAAGTATAAAGCAAAATTACACACCATCATCATCATCATCATGCTGATCATATCTCATATGTCTTTGCAAACGCAACTTTTTTTGTCATTGTTTTTATTACAATAAATGACACGCTTGCAACTGTAGCAATCATCATGACAACGATAACATTGATGCTATTTACTTACTAGCTGATGCCTATACTGAATTGCCGTGAAACTAACCAAGTTCAAACAATCTAGACTAGACTATATACTCAATTTTTTTAGTAAAGTCGCTACATAGAAGAAAAGAGCTCTTTCCTCACAAAGCGTTATTTTTATGTATATCTATATATATTTATCTATAATGCTCTCTGGTTGGTTCGTAGACAACAGATTAATTGCAATTTCAGCAGAAAAATATTGATGTACCTAGCCACACATCAGTAGGTATTACGTATACAATGTACATACCTATACCTATATATATATTTACTACTTACATGTATTGTTCTTCTTTTCTTTTCATTCAGCAGCGATCACTAATATCATCATAATCCATAATGAAGTTTACAAGTTTAGATTAGAAAGGTATTAGTTTAGATTAGTTTTGCAATATCCTTATCATCATCGTCATCACCATCCACAATTTACAGGTATTCCATGGATAAAAAAAGACGACTACGTTTTACAACTGACTGTGTATAAAGTTATGTGGTCTTTGTTTATCTTTCTTTTTTTTCTTTTCTTCACGCTGTCTTTTTCAATGCAAAGCCAACAACAAGTGAGTGTGTAGGTGTCGATATAAAAAGAAGCTCTGAAACTTGAACTGATTGATAATACTCGTTAGTCTGATAATCGACAGCTTGCATGCAAACAGGTATATATATACATGTATTCGCGTTTCTGTATTTGAAAGTTAAAAGGGTATATTTATTTGTAAATTATTTCTTATTCCTCCGCGTCATCAACGCCAAACAAGGTAGTAACTATTAAACAATTGCAAAATCCGGCATTCACAAAACTATCCGTCTATCACATCAGCATTTTCTTTTAGACTCTGGTGTGCACACATACACACACACACACGCATCATCATCACACCAGTATCTGCGGCAGTTATCAAGAAGTTCTAGCTAAAAAATTTACTTTTTTAAAGGTTCAAACATAATGGCAGCTTGTTAAATAGATAAGATACTATGTATATATATACACACTGCTGCACTTACCAACTGACCATATATATATATATATATATATATATAATATATAAATAAATGTATAGTAAATTGGCAATCTGCAACTTATAACTTGCTTGCGCTTATGGTTTAAAAGTCAGCACGCATCGCCGTAATATTATCATCATGCGTCGTCGTCTTATAAAAAAATACGACGATAAAAAGAATTTTGAAGTTGAAAAGAGAAGTTGCATAAATATACTCCGGACTCCTTTTAAACCATGCTATTATTATGTATGTGTATTGTGTATGTGCCCACCTACACATTATAAATATATACACGTATGTATGAGTGCCTATACAGATATGTATATATTATTACATATTATTGTTGCACAGTAGGTAGTCAAGTAGCAGGTAGACAGGGGCATCAGAATGAAGCATCGACGAAGAAGAGCGATATGAAAATTTCGTTCCCATGAAGTCAAGAAATTATCGTAAGGACGGAAAACAAGAAAAAATCCGACGTCGTGGGAATCACAAGTAGCTACCTACCCGTGAGAACAATGAACACTGTATAATGCATTACTTTAGTAGAAGTAGTCGTCGTCGTCGTGGTAGTATTAGTGGTGGTAGCACTAGCATAGCAGCAGCATGCTATTTACCAGCACTTCTTTGATTTACTCGTTCGTTCCTTCGTCGTACCTGTTCAATTCCAAAAGTGTATAGTTTCTTAACATTATTATTATTTTTATAACAATTACGCTAAAGTTTATATAAATAAGTTAAAAACGACGGGCACGTTCATGTGCAATAATAATAATAATAATAATGTGCAATGTACACTTTTCTTGACTGCTACTACTGCAAGTCATCTTCTTATATAGCCACTTTATGCACAAGTGGTATAATAATATGATATATTTATTATTATTATGTAGCGTGTCATATTGACTTACACTTTGGATGATGATAACCCATTTACTATTTTTTTTCAACCTGGTTTTCTTGTTGCTGGTGTCAATCAGGTTTTTCGATGCATTTAAACTTTAAAAGACTTTATTTATTAGGGAGAAAATGAATGGGTACATGAAGCTGCCATTTCACAACACGCCATGCTGCTGATGTTTGCTACCTTTAAATTTAAAATACTTTTTTAGCCGACAGTGCAGTCGTCATTAAAGATGCTTCAATATAATTTTCATATACTGCATTTATTAGACTATGTAATTTAATAAAAATACAAACTGGTAATATTTTTCATAAACTTTATACTGTTAAATTAATATTTTAGTATGGAAGGGGATTCAGAATACAATGAAATATATTCATGCTTTAATTTACGCGTAGGAGGTCGGAAAATAGGGAAGCAGCTTTGACGTTAAGAAGACGCAACTAGACTTTATGAAAGATAAACTTTCCGGGTTTGTCAGTTTTAATTTGTGATGTAATTAATAATCATACATAACTGTACAAACAATTGAAAATCATTTCATAACCTGTAAAATCATGATCCAAAATAAAACATAAGTAAGTACCCTGCATACATACTACTTGATTTGCAATGAATGTGCAAGCAGACAGGTACAGCCCCTACCGGTGAAATGCTACACCAAGTCATCATATGTGCCACAAAAAATCTTTGTGTCTTCCAGGGACTCGCTCTATTTACCTTTTTCACGTTGTCGTTTAGCACATGTCATGCAAAAGTGTCTAGTGATATATTCTCAGTTGTCTGCATTTAAGAAGGTCTGTGCTTTTGATTTCATTATCTTCCCATTTTCGATGATGTTGTTGTGTATTCTCAAACACTGTGTTTTTGGTCGCACTCTTTAAATTGAAAAGTACCTATGGCACGTCA
Organism: Sinhomidia bicolor; assembly: GCA_027743785.1. NCBI lineage: Eukaryota > Metazoa > Arthropoda > Collembola > Entomobryomorpha > Entomobryidae > Sinhomidia > Sinhomidia bicolor. The sequence continues at coordinate 24,706 of JAHZMT010001551.1, forward strand.
AAGTTGTACAATTTTATTATTTGGATAAGGGTTAATTTGACTGGTCAACGGATAAAGCCATGGTAGAGGTCACGAGATTGCGATTTTGTATGCAATTTATAAAATGCTCTCATATGCGTTTCCAAGGGCAGTCAAATTCCAACAGAAGATAAAGATCAAAATTGCGGATGTTGATTTAAATTGTTGTATTTATTCAGTTGCTCATTTATTCTTGCTCAAATCATTTAATTATTATTTATGGTATAGTATTATAGTATAGATGAAAATGCTGATGAAAAACTCATGAATGTCAGTGAATGATAATAATAATAATGCAGCAAAAAATTTTTTTTTTAAACTTCAAAGTTAATTACTTTTTTTCTTGTGTACCGTTATTAATAGTAACTCATTTTATTTTTTTATTCGCATTTAATAACTTTTAAGTAACAAATTTCCTCATGGACTTGATTGGCTCTTTCACACGTCACACTCTCTCTAGTGGTGCAAAATACATTTACTTTTTAAAATGTACTTGTAGTAAATATACAGCAGTACTAAAACAAACCGTTACTTTTAAATATAGATGATAGCTGGCTGGTTGTTGATCTGATTCTTGATGTCCATTTATTATTATTATTATTATTGTGTACCTACTATGTACATAATACATTTTCTATTGTAAAATATTAATAATCAGTAATAGTTTTAAACAGCCAAAACGACTTCAATTTGATAGAAAGCACAAAAGTTGCTCTACTTGCACATACTTTTTAAAAAACACATTTAACAATGATAATAATATTTAACGTTTATAGTTCAAATTGAAAATAAAATATTCATATATTTTTTTGCTTCCTTTTTCATTTCTGGAAGAATGAAGATTATATAGTGATTTTTGGAAGAAAGATAATAATAAAGTATTCAAAAGTGATACATTACAGTTATTTTATTTAATATACAGAATTGAAAACTGATGATTTATTTTTTCAAAATAACAAAAAGACATCGAACACAACATGAACTCATTTTTTAAAAAGTTAATTTCAACAGTTACCTTTCCACTTTCTCTACAAAACAAAAAAAAATCATACACACTTTGAACTAGAAACATTTACGGTTAACGATACAAAGTTGAAAACTGCTCTCTTCTCATATATAAATAGTTATGTATGTTTAATAATATAAAGGTTTTGAAAATTAACTTTAAATTATATTTATTATTATAAATACGAAGATGATTATTTAAAAGTGTGTAATATAATAATGACAATAACAGTAATGGATAAATATGTACGTATTAAAAAGACCTGAAACAAGTACCGTATACATGATTTCAGAAGAAAGTTGACGACAGATGAAAGCACAAATTTCAATTTTTTTTCTTTCAAAAATGTACATTGTGTAATTTTTTTTCAACACGTTTAGTATTACAATTTTTGAATTTAGTATTTTGAAGCAACAAGATCCCAATTGTTAATTTCTAGGAAAACTAGTAATAATAATTTCGCAAGACAAAAATATATAAAGTGTTGTTACACTGACAATTTAGTTGTAAGAATTATTATTATTATTTTCATAATATAATCAAAATGCTTTTCCACCTTTTATGTTTTTCTCCTTTCCTTAGTAGCTGACTATTTTCAGTTTCAAGTTGAGTATTTTTTATTGTTACGTGTCTGCACGCTGCTGTGTGTATACATGCATACATACATACAAACTGTTTATCTTGAATGTTCCAATAAACAATTTAACTTACTTTAACAATTAATATACACTAGTAACCATATAATATATAGAGAATAATTAATAACTGGATCTTACATAATAAATATGTATTGGTAATTTGAATGAGATGTTAATATTATCTTTTTTTGTGGTGATAAAGTTTGTAACAGTAATAATAATAATAATAATAATAACAAATTGTTGTCTCAACAGCAACATACTTTGTTTAAACGCGGGTGTGCATTATCAAAGAATACTTTTGTCATGCCTGCCGTACTCTTCAGCTTGAAAATAAAATTACATAACACCAGAACTAAACACGTACTAAGCCACTTTTCCTAAATATAAACTAAAACTAATTTTATGCAAAGTAATATAACAATAATTCATTAGATAATATATATATATGTATATATAGTAGTAAGTAGCAAATAAGTATAGCAACAATAACAACATGAACATAATAATAATAATAATAATAATATCCGATTTTTTAAAAACTGGAGAATACTTTTTTAAATATTCGATTTTTGCTTTCTCGCTTTAAAAAAAGGCTCACTGTGACAATCATGATGAAAATGCGACAATTATTATATAGTACACAGCAATTATTCATTTTGATTGTTACAACAGGTACGAATGTCATGCCACGTATACATACAGTAGTAGTAATTAATAACAGTAACGATTACAAGGAAACTTGGCTATTTTGTGTAAGTGTGGCACGCAGATTGTACTTATATAAAAAACAAACTACATTCCTATTGTATCCTATTGTTTTCGGTTACATTTTTCCAGACGTTTAAACTTAGCTAGTTAGTAAGTAAGTGTAACTTATCGTTAAGTATTCGTTGGATAAATTAAGCTAAATACCAGTTGCCAGTAAGTAGCAGAATTATTAGCTGCCAGTTAACAATATTTAGTAATAATAATAATAAATAATAATAACAGTGATAAAAGGCCTAGAGCCTAGAAAGCATAGTTTTGTTTGTTGTCAACATTTCATTGCATTCTTTTATTAAAACGGAACTTCGGCTCTACTAAATCCCGTATAAACTCGTCTCTGTGAAAAGCACTAATTGTTGAATTGTTTTTTTTCTACTACTAAAAGTATTTCGATTTCATTGTTAAAAAGTATAAGGTACTATCAGTTTCCTATATAAAAATACAGAATGTATCCTGAAATTAATTGAAATGTTATAAAATTGTTGCTAATTATGATTATTGTATTACTATTTATAGTTAGTAGTAAGTATTGTTAAAACTCCCTGATCTGAACACGCCCTTCACTCGTTACAATCATCTTTGCGCTTGTTTCTTCTCGACTTTCTGCTGCATTGACAATTGCTAAATTACACATCATGTGATGCTAAAACAACGTAACAAATCCCAGCGTCTGCTGGAACTAATAATACACAACCCTGTCAACACAGAGACACTACACAAACCTATATTTCTAAAATTTGAGGCACGCAACACAAACGATGACGTCATGACGATACAAACAACAACTAACTTCTGCATATCATAATAATAATTAATATATTTACACTCTACACTGCATCCCCCTCATCCCCCTTTCGTCGCTGCAAGCCAAATCTCTGTTTTCAATAATATGAAATCTGCCAACCGGCGATGCCCTCCTCTGTAATCTGCTCATTTTGGCAATTGACTAGCTACAAATTAAAATGCCTACGGTTGTATAATAATAAATGCGTTCAGCGGTGTTATAAGTTGAAAAACAATCGGTTATTGTTGCTGTTATATTGAACCTATCAACGACTTATGTAATAGTTTACTGTGTAGAGGTAGAAATCAGGGCATGTACTATAAAAATAAGTACTACAAGTTTAATAATAATGAATGACGATAGTAACTATAGTTTTCCGATGTTTTATGGGCACAAGTGTATGAAAAACGAAATAGTAGTAGTAGTCGTAGTAGTAGTAAGTAGTAGTTTAGCTAGCTTTCAACAAATTTTTTGTTAAAAAAACTGCGACTTAAAAGTGACAGTTCAGTTTTTTTTTTCGTTTGATTAATTAAAACTTAACAAGATTGAGAGGCAAGTTGATGATGATGATGATGTGCGTTATTTATGTTGCGTGAAACCTAAGGAGAAAACGTTTCAGTCTGGTTCAACTACTATCTAAAGTATATGTATGTAAATATGTGTATGTATTATCAATAAGTAGATATAAATTATGCTAAACTGTTCTTAATTTAAATGCTGTTGTTGGTATAGTGCGAACATTTTATACATATGTAAGTAAGTATCTCCTATTTATATTATCTATAGCATATATATATGTATTTATAATTGTTGAATGGATTTCATCTAGATTAATAATATATACAATTTTTTTCCTGACAGTTTCTTAATAAATCAGTCGGTCTCCGAGAATATTTTTTATATGCTTGTAAAAAATCTAGTAGACAGTTTTACAGATTATTTATACAGAAATGATTTTGCATGTTTTAAAAGCATTCGTTCAAACATTGTACGTATGGATAATATGTACTTACAAACTACCGTTTTTTAGTGATTGTTGACGTGACTGAACCTATCTTTATTATTCTAAGAGTATTCCTACTTGACAGTACGGGCTACGAGTGCCATTCTCTAGAACACCACCGGCGTCTCCAGTTTTCATATCTGGAACAAGAGTTGTCCACTTGACGTAGGAGGAACTGGGCGGAGCAGCTGCCTGCGGTGGTGGTGCGACTGGAGGGGAAACTGCTGCTAGTGGGGGAATGGAGGGAGCAACATGATTTCTAGAGGAGGATGTAGGTGCCTGTTGGGTGGACGATGAGGGGAGCAGCGACGAAGTAGTCAGACTTGAGATTGGAGACGAAGGGGATGAACTTAACACGTCAGGCACTGTCCTGTTGATCCCATTGCAAGCCGTTGAAGACTCTCCTCGTAGAGGAGAAGGATGATGATTTTGACTGATTTTGGGCAACATGGAGGAGGATGACGAAGGATGGGGAAGATGGTTGCTAGCGTGGCTTATCGTATTATGACTAGGCGAGGACGTAGAGAAATCCCCACCAGACTCTGAGTTAAGTGATGGGGTAGACCGAGAACTAGGTCCGGGCATGGGCTCAATCAGAACCGCTGACCCGTTGCTTTGAATACCTAGTTTTTTGTATGTGGTGGGGGATAGACAGTGATCCTGCTGGATGCTGCTAAAGTCTGTTAATCGTATATCATTATCTTCGTCTTCCATGGGAATACTATCTCCGCCGTTGGTTCGAATGATGGAAAAGTCCAAGCCACCCAGTAAGGGATTTGTTGGGGATGGACAGTAGGGCTTTTCAATTAGGGACTCTTCCGCCTGTAATAAATCATATACATATACATATATACATATTTACATAAAGCATTTGTGCTGAACTTGTGAAATGCGTTTTTTTCACTGGTTCACTAGCACCACACACCGACTTGCTCATCGACTCGGTTTTGAAAATCTCATTAGTTTTTTTATGGATGCTTGTAACAGGATGATAAATGATACGATCGGATGATGCTCTGTGATTCACGTATTTTTTTCTCTCCCCTTTCATATTTATAATCCATTTAGAAATGATAAAAAAATAAACGACAGGCTGAAAAATGACTTTATTGTTTTGTAATTAATTATCAATATAGGTAGGTATATATATACATATATATATATAGTTAGATAGATAGATATATCCATTGCTTTTCTTGGAAAGCTGCTTTCATAGTTGAACAGAGAAGCGACATGTGTGTGTAGTTAAAACTTAAAATACAAATAATACTTAACAATTGTACGGCTGTCATAAAGTATAACTTAACAAAATAACATGAACAACAAATTAAAGCTTTTACTTTTTCGTCCTTGTTCCAAAATAAAATACTGCGTAAGTATAGAGGAATATTTCAAGCACCCGTGTTTCTTGTTCGTCATCACCGCCGCATCTTTTCCACTGCGTTGATAGTTTAATTAACCTTTTTTTAAAACAATATTAATAATTGTAATAGTATTAGAATTAATAATACTAGAACGGTAAAATTCCAAGATAAAGAAAGAACCCGCTGGAGATTCCATGTGAAAAATATTGTGACTGACTATAAGGCATGGCATTATCACTCATTCATGATGGAAGACTTTATAAAGTTGTCTGACAGACATGAACATCATCATCATCTTCGTCCAATATGACAAAGTGGTTATCGAAAGCACACTCGTTAAGCTCCGGATGCGAGGAGGACAAGATCACTCCAGAATCGGTACGCTTATGCACGTGTAGCTGGACAGTATAAATTGGAAATTTAGTTGTCAGCAGTAGTAGTAGACTCATCATAGATGATCAGGTAGATTTTGGGGCAAAAATTATAATATATTTTTTTGCAGCAACAATGTAATCATCATCAATCAAATTATAAAGTATGAATTACGATAATCCTTTAATACGTGAATCACAGCATCCATTATTATTCTAAACTACTTGTAGTTTATTATTATTAATAATCAACGACAACGAGAGCGGAGTAATTTTTTAAATGGATAATATTTTCAATTTTTTAGTTGATTTTTTTTGTCGTAAAAAGCATTCTTTGATCTTGACCGTGCAATATTGAAAGAAATACTGAACTAATTTGATGCATAATAATAATAATAATAATGTAATTGCGTTCGTGCAAATTTTGTATTCATAATCATCATTATCATCATGGCCACGACATTAATAAAAATGTTATTGACTTTTTATAAAGACAAGTTAGACGACGCGGTTTAGTTTTGTGAATAGAATGTTCATTAATGAGTAAAGCAAAAGGTGCAAAACAAACAAATAGCATAATTTGTAGTAATAATAATAATATACAACTCACCTCTCCTTGATTAAGGTCAGAGGACGAAAGAAAATCTTTCGACTCGTCCAACTGCGTTGATGTGGGCTGCAAAGGGTACGCATACATTTCCTTGCTGTTGTCATTGCTTCTACTTCGTGGTGGTGTTTTGTGTGCAAATCCGTTCAGCTAGAAAATTTAATTAAGGCAAACGTCAAACTCTTTTTTTCCAAAGAGACAGTTCTAATGCTTAAAAAAAGCATAAAAAGAGCAAGGACGATTTCACGTACCTCCGAATTCAAACCAGGCGGTAACTTAATTGCCAGTCCATCCTTCATTTTTCTAAAGTAATTGTACCCTCTGAAATCACACATAATAATACAAAAGTTAAACAGATTAAATGGCAGTAATTCATTTGAGAATAACAAGACTACTTGTAGTTTATAGAAATCTACTTCGCATTGTTGTAATTTTGGACAACTCACCTAACAGACAAATAGACAAAAACTGTTAGTGCAACTAGAGCAACCACCAAAAGGATCAGCCACACCAACCAGCTCGTTGAACCTGGAGAAAGAAAACGGGGATTATTATTACATGGTCCATCATGATTTGCAAAAAAATAACAAACAAAATGTTGCAAAAGTCTCGTCCGTGCAATTTATTACCTCCACAGCTATAATTTCCTGGCGGACTCCACGCTCCATAAAGATATTTTTCATCTGTCAATCTCGTCACTGCACGGATTTGAACTGTGAAATTTGTACTTGGCTCACACTCTTGTGGCAGTCGAGCGCTGAATTTGTCACGGTCTAGAGAAGTTGAGAAAAGAGGGCGTAAATATCGTACAACAACAAAAACAAGTCTCTTCTTGCCTCTCAGTAGTAGGGATTCGTATTTTATTGGCAATACTATACCTGAATGAAAATCGACCGTGTTATATTCATCCATATCCACCGGCTCTCCATTCCTTTTCAGCATTAGTTGGAAACTTTGAATAGGGCCACCCAAACGATCTGGTTTGTCCCATTCTACTTCCATGGCCCCATCGTTGTACGATATTCTTGGGAAGGAGCTCAGATTTGTGTCTATAAATATATATAAGTTGGCATTGTACGTTACAAAAGAGCTCTAGCTCCTCGTCTACTAATAATACCAGCAATCATATATACTACTTATAAAATATCAGGAAGAGATCAAAGAGGGGATTTCTGATACTGCTTAAAATAATGTTTAAGTAAATCCCATAGTAGTAGTAATAATAATAATAATATTGCAAATTTTTAGCAATCGCCTTACATCCAACATCTGTCCTAAACGTCAACGGCTGCGAACGATTTGAACATTTTGTTGTACACGCGACTATGTACACAGTATAATTTGAATTGCTCCTGAGATTGTCCAACGTTACCTTTAATTAAAATATACACATCAGTTGGGATTTTATTTCTCATTCCATACATGCAAACACAAATACACGACACAAATACCACCGTCTCACAATTCCCCAATGTACTACTACTTGATATTGTCATTGGCACACCGACATTGCTCTCCTTTCAACATGCACACGTCAATAATATTCTTCTATTCTACCCACTGATGATTAATTAATCACAAGGAGAATGAATGATCCGATGGTATTGCTGCTAATAAAACAATAATGATAAAAACAAGTGCGTGGTAGGTACTTGTAAAAAGCGTACTTGTACTGGCTGGTCTTGGTGGGTTTCATTGGAAAGTTGAAACAGCTTCTGGTTCACATTCTTGTTTTTCGCATTAACTTTGTAATAAATCTTGTACTCCCTCAGCATGCCGTTCCAATTTTCCGGTGATTGGATGCTCAGCACTGCGCTCACGTTGGTCACCTGGCTGACGTTGAAGACGGTGACGGAGCTGGGGGCTATGTGAAACGAAAGACAAAAGAGAAAACATCAAATAACATTTAGATAAAAGAAGAAAAGAACGCAAAGGAAAGTAGCAGGCAAAGCCTTTTCAGCACGTATTTTTGTCTGTCTATTTGTACAAAAATCCATATAGTATTTCTTTCCCTTCTTCTTATTATTACGTTGAAGAAAGGCACAAAAGAAGAAGGTGTTCAAATATTATGTAAATAGAATGGATGATGATGATAAGAAGCATGTCATAAGTCTACCTACAACAACAACAACAACAGGAAAGACATGCACAATGGCAAACATACCTCCTTCTGAAGTTCTCGCATACACCACATCACTCTTTGGACTGAGTCCTGCGGCAGTTAGTATTTCAACGAAGATCATGTACATCGAGTGGGGTTTCAAATTCACAAGTCGGTATGCTGTAATGTCGGCTCCCTCCACTGCACCAGACAAGCTTTCCCCATCTGCAACAAACAATAACAGTAGTAATGATAACAATAATGAAGAAAAGAATGAGGATTGAAAAAAAAGAAGAAGAGAAGACGAAGAAGAGAATGTGATGAGAACTTGCTTTTGATAAAGCATTTTGTACACACACAATATTCATATCACATGCTCTGACGAGAAAAGGAAAGAAAATACTTTTTTCTTCTTCTTCCCTTTTCTTCAATCCATTCATCTACTTCTTTACAAAAAAAGGAAAGACGGTTGGAAGAAAGAAGAGAGAGAGAGAAATAAAAACTATATTTTTTTGGGCAAAAGATGTAAGTAATATTTACGTAGCAGCCAGCAGTATATATATAGAGAAAGTCTTCTTATTACAAAAAAAAGTACGCTGCTACTGCTTGCTGCATATTACATGAAAAGAAGAGGCAGATATGGGATGGGAATGGTGGAAAGAGAGAAGAAGACATGTGAAATGTGGGAGATATGGTGAGACATATCACATCATCATCAAAAACCAGCAGTGTACCTTTGCATTTCTCCGCTGGATATCGTTCTACTTCACAATAGGTTATTTTAAAGCCTTCAATATCACCCGACCGGTAGGCGCACTCTAGGTTCCATTTGATCAAAATCTCATCTTCCTTTGTGTCTTCAGCCCGTACACTTCTCAGCTTCCCAGGAACTATTATGACGATGAATTGAAAAGAAGAAAAAAAATAATAATCGGTTCATTAGAGATACATATTGTTATGGGGGTGCTGCTTGTGTGTGTGTGCGTGTGTTTCCACTACCACTAATTAATATGAAACCACATGATGATACTACTCTCTTCTCGCTGCCTGTCATTATTATTATTATTATTATTACTTTTGTTGTCAAATTGGAATGTCCTTGGGAAGAAAAAAAAATCTCTTGTAAAAGAGAGAGAGAGAGAAAGAACGAGAGAAAATACTACTTCCACAACAGCACAATGGCTAGCTCGTTGAAGTCAACTAATAATAAAAATCAAAGATGTGAATGCCATATAAGGGGAATTTGGTTATTATTATTATTATTACCTCTGCCATGAATTAAAGTACAAGCAGCCCACACCATTCCGCTTCCGAATTTGTTCGTGTTCGCAGAGACGGCAAACTGGTGGTTGCTTTCCAGGGCAAGGCTGTTGTAATATTTCTGCATTGTTTCATTTTTCGTGGCTTCAATCCGATCCCACTCCAGAGGACCCTAGAAAAGTAAGAAGAAAATAAATAAATAAATAATAATAACAATAGTCCCAATTTATTATTACTACTACTATTATCTACTACTACTACGACGAGAAAAGCCTTGTCTGGCCAAATTTCAATCACGGACAACGTACTAAAACAAAAGAAAGCCATCTTTATGCCATCATCCTCCTTTTCAACTTGATTCATTTTTCATTCATGCACAACTTCAAAAACACATATACGAAGGCTAGTTTACTCGACTTTTGCAGCTGGTTGAATGTATGAAGAT
>JAHZMT010001552.1:0-31565 GCA_027743785.1 Sinhomidia bicolor
GTGAAAAAGGATGCCAACAGGTACATTTTTTTCTTACTTTTTTCTCTCAGTATATTTCAAGTGGTAATACAAACATAATAACAGTTTTGTAGTGGTATCGTGGAGGTAGAGTAAAAAAAAAGAGAGGAAATGGTACAATGAACAATGAAAAGGTAGTCTCTCTACAGAAAATGCGTCTTGATAATAATAATAATAATAATAATATAGTCTTTTTTGCAAATAAATATTTTTTTAAAAACTTCATATACTGTTTTGATAGCTTTGTTGACTTTTGATGTTTTTTTTTGTCAGTGATGATGATATCTATCTCTCTTAGTAACAAGTGTTTATATACAATAAGAATAGTAATAAGAAAAGCTTAACAAAAAGTGTAACAATGAAATAATAATAATAATAATAATAACGGTAAATAATAAATACACAGTGAATAAATTTTTGTAGCGAAAATACGATGATGATTTTTCACGCACTAGTATTATATGACCACTTGTCTTTTGCAAAATATTTTATGTAATAGAATCAGCTCTCTCGATGATTTGCAGCCCCTGAGTCAACTTTCTTCTGTGACAGAGAGAGAGAAAAATAAAACAGAAAGAAATTTTTTTTTGTTTCGTCTCAATTTTCTTTGAAAACATACATACAGCCATATTCAGCATGCCCAGAGGCATACATCAAATATGAAAAGATGAATAGGTAGAGAGGTACATGTAGGTATACAAGTGGGTGATTTCTTAGATATTTTTTTTTAATATTCCGCTCACGTAGACACAGTGAGGAAGAAGAAACACATGAATAGATAGATAAAAAAATGAGATGAAGAGATATGCATTTGGTTGGCTGTGCTAGTAGTAGTTTTTTTTCAGCGTACCTTCGTTTTCCGTCGAAATGGAAAGCATCCAGTTTTAGGTGGCGGTGGAGGACAGTCAAGAAGGAGATCTGGAGTGGGTGTATTATTTGGTCCAAAAACATTCAACTCACGGAAGCAGTTTGTCTCTATCATCTGAAGAGAAGGAAAAGGGATAAAATATTCACAGCTTATTATGTATATACAGCGGATTATGCTTTATACCTTTATTTGCACACATTATGCATACAACCGCCGTCACCACCGACACATCTTTCTCTCTCTCGCTCTCTTGTGTAGATTCAATTTTCTCGTAAAAAAAGTACAAGCTCTTGTTGTTCACAGAATCCTGTGTATTCTCGACAGAGTGGTAGTACTAGTCTAAATCTTGTTTTTTATTTGAATCTGATTGAAAGCGTCAGCAAATACTCTGTCGCGTTATTGCTGCCATACGATGGAAATTTGTTGGTATTTTATTTTTAGAGAAAAAGTGAAATAAGGAATCAAAGGAATTGTCATGCAGAGACACGGAGAGAGAGAGAGAGAGAGAGAGAAAGACGACGACTACAACGACGACAACGACACAGGGAGAAAATGTCAAAGTCAAACAAATGGAATGTATACTGTAGGGTTTCCGTACATACCTCGGTTTGCCAGGGGATAGAGACAGAACCTGTATTAAACTTTGCATAAAAAGAATCATCGGAAGCGTCCAGGTTAACCCCCTTTACGGTAGAAAATTGCTCGATATCTAACACATCCTTGGCATAAACAGCGTGTGGCTAGAGGACAAAAAAAAGAGAGAAAAAAATCGATTCGTGCATTTCTTTTTCTTGAGTATTTGCCATGTTTTAAAAAAAATATATATATTCTGCCTCTTTCATATTGGAAAGAAACCATTTTATTTCTATTCTCTTCTTTTCCTCTTTTGCTATTTGCCATCACCCAAGAAAACGAGAATAAAATAGAGAGAGAGAGAGAGAGACTTACATCGGGGACAAAGGGAGGATCAACCAATCCAGCTTCCACCCGTTTCCAATTGAGCGAGGTGAAAAACTGATGTTGTTTAACTTCAGAAGCACCACTACGTCCAGAATTACAACCAAGTCGTTCCTTTGGATGCTTCCTCAGCAGCTACAATTGTGAACGACAGTTAGACATAAAGTGAGAGAGAGAGAGGGAGGGAGAAAAAAAAGAACAAAAAAAATTATATCAGCGACATGCTTCTCATCTCCTTTTCCATCACTCTTCTTGTTCGTCTTGTTCTTCTTCTTGAGCAGTCTAGCTGCACACTAGAAGCTTGAGATAAATTCAAAAAAGAAGATGAACACGAAGAGAAGGGTGAAACGTGCAGAATGTGAGGCAGAAATGAAACATGGACTATTATTACTGCATCGAGTAGCAAAACTTTGGAGGAAAACTTTGTTGCAACTGCTACGACTGCTGCTTTAGTAGGGCAGTTGTAGTAATGAAAAGGATAAGTAGAGGAGGAGAAAGGGAAGAAGGTAGAAATAAAAACAAGAGGTGAAGAAGAAGAAGAAGACGAAAGGGAAGACAGTGAAAAAGGGTAGCATTTTCATATATTCGTGGAGGATGAAGAAGAAGCAGGAAGGAATAACAAAAAGTAAACGTACAGCTTGACAAAGATGCCTCGCGTCATCATAGAATCGTGATGAATATCGTTCTGCATCCTCCTTCACTCTCCGATCCACCTCTTCCCTCTTTACTTTCTCCTTTCTCGCTCGAAACGGTGCGGATCCTTCGATCATTTCGTAAACTAAGCAGCCAAACCCAAACCAATCCGGGCTAAACGTGTACCTTTCGTTGTCTATCACTTCGGGAGCTATAAAGACAAGAAATAAAAAAGAAGAGAAAACCTTCTTTTAGTGCTTTTCGAGATGCCATTCAGATAGGAGCAGAGAGAGCGAGAGAGAGAGAGAGAGAAAGTAAAAGCAAGCCAAGGGAAAGAAAAACACTGGCATAAGCAAACATCTTTCTCTCCCTTTCTCTCTCTCTCTCTCTCTTTCTGCCTTGTCATCTGGAAAATATATAGGGAAAGGATTTAGACTGAAAAATATAATAATAACAAGTTGCTTTTAGCCATTTTATTCTTCTTTCTTTCTCCTCCTAAACTTACCCATGTATCCAACAGTGCCTACTCGACCCCGTACCGTTTCCCCCTCGGGGATTTCAATCGCAAGTCCTAAATCTGAGATTCTTACATGTCCATGATCATCAAGTAAAATATTCTCTGGCTTACAGTCCCGATATACTATACCAAGTTGATGTAAGTGGTCAATTCCACATAGAACCTACGGGTACACACATACAAACGACATTTCACATGATCATCTTTGTTACATCAACAGAAGAGAAAGAAGAAGAAGAAGAAAAGTAAAGTTTCTGTTGCTTTTTCGCCTCTTCTTCTTCTTCTATTAAGAGCTTGCTCTAGAGTACATGCCAGTTTTTTAAAAAAGTAGCGAGAAAAAAAGGCAACTTTTTTTTCCTAGCGAGAGAAAATAGATTTTGATGAATGGCTGGCTACATGAGTTTCTTTCTCGACGTACTGTTGTGTGTGTGGTGTGAGGAGGACGGAACAAGTTAAAAATAAAAAAAATAAAGAAAGAAATTGCATATAACACAGTATTCTTTATAAAAAAACACCAAGTATTAATTTTCCCCAGAATAAAATACAATCGTGTGTACATTTTCATCAGAATTTATTTATTTATTTATTTATTGCAATGAATTTGATTGAAAGCAGAAGTGATATCGGCAAGCAAGCGCTAAAAAAATATATATATAAAGAGAAAAAAAGTCGACCAACCTCTCCAACCATTTCCACTGGAGATAGCGATGAAAGTACATGGACTGTTCAAACGAACGGAACGGCTCGTCTGCTAAAAAGTCTTTCACCTGCCTGGCACACTCAGTGAACTGAGTTTTACTCCCCATGCACTGCTCACATCTCTCTTTGATATCCGAATCTATCAATTTCACCGATTGGGCGCCCTACAAAAGCATTACCATGAATCATCATCATCATCAAGATCACAATATTAGATGGGGTATATAAAAAGGAAACCATCTATTATTCATTGTATCCATTACACACACACACACAGAGAGAAGGAGAGGGTAAAGTGAAGGGCAGACAGATAGTATATATAGGTATATGTTCTGCCAATTACTTTACCAAGTAAAAAAATAGAGGAGAAAAAAGGAATAAAAAATATAAAAAAAGACACACTGAAATCTAAGCTACTTTGAGTAGATTAGCCTTACGTTTTCCGACAGAAAGGTCCGAAAAATGAATTCGGCCAGCTCCACCCGCCGCTCGTCCATCTCAATCTCATACTTTTCCTGTTCATTTCAATCAAACATAATAATAATAATAATATTATTATTATATGCACGTGTGCGTGTGTGGTCAGTGCAGAGAGGAGAGACAGCGAGAAGAAGAGCTTAGAACAACGAGCAACTCTGACAAACAAGTTTTTCAACTCATTCACACTCTCTCTCTCTCTCTCGTACTTTACACCAGCATGGCCCACAAATGGCATCATTCTGCAATCTACATTATTATTATTCCATATTCTAATCAGCAACACCAACCAGCAGCCATAACAGCTGTATATAACTGGTACATTTTATAGGGGACATGCATGATGCTGTCACTGCTAATATTACTAATATCATCATCAGTCAGTACAAGTATTATCATTGTCACCATCGCCGCACCAAAATGCTCTACGAGACGAACATGTTATTATTTGTGGTGAAGAGAAAAGAGGAGAAAGATGATGATAATAATAATAATAATAATAAAAATCTTACCACGGCATCGAGAAAACTATTGCAAATCCGGTAGTGAGGATTGGTTGCTTCACAAAACTGGCGAAAGAGAAGTCTACCTATGGGCTGATTGTCAACCACATAACCGTACTGTACATCTGCACCAAAAAAAACATATCAAGAGATAAAACAGATGACGCAAACCATTTAATCATATCATAATACTTTTGCACATATACCATACATCCATACGTATTCCATAATATTATCTTTCTCTCATCATATTACACATTTGGCGATAAAAAAACACTACTAAAAAAGAGTACTCGCCGCATGAAAATGATTAGACCAAGAAGCAGCAGCAAACAAGTCAAACTTATTTATGCGTAGGTACATATATACGTGTAGATGGGCACATTTAAAAAAAAAAGTTGCAAAAACGTGAAGCCAACACCAACGGTGAAAGCTTGGTTGGCTGGCACAACAACAACAACAAGTCACACGTGAAACTAGTTGAGATTCCCTATTCCATGTTGTTTTTTCCCCTTTTTCCGTTCTTTTTAGATTTACGCATACGTGTGAGCAAGGTGTAGACATTGATATGTACCACATAAAAAGGGGAAAAAAGTCTGTTGAAAAAAAAATATGTAGTTCACACGTAGCAAAAAAAAAAGTAGACTGACCATACACGACCGACAAAGAAGTCTACCTATTTTATTTTATCCTTTTCCTTTCCTCCTCCTCATCATCATCTATCTAACCTGAAAAAAAAACCCGGACATGATATCTCTGTGTTTACAGAAAATGCCTCCTCTTATCTAAATATTTACCGTGTGCTTGTGCCTTTTTTTGTTGTGGCGTAATATATAAACGCCAGTCAACAACATACATGGCTACTCTTGTCCAGCAGCAGAGGCACAAGAGTCGTTATATATTTTATGCAAGGCGAAAAAAAAAGTTAACCTCCTTATCATCATGATCATCATCGTCGTCGTCGTCGTCCTCATCACTACTTACTACTACGACCACGACTACTATTTGTTTTCTAGTGAAAGTTGACCAATTCGCATGTCTTCTATTGATCTATAATTCCACAAAAAATCCCCATTTTCCTGTGTAACAACGACAATGACAATAACAACAAGGACAGCAGCAGCAGCAGCAACAAAAAAAGAGAGAGAGAGAGAACAAAACAAGGCCTTGTTTTGTGAGTGTGCGAGTGTTTACACGAATGAATGTAATGCTATAACAGTTAAAGACAAATAAGAGAAAATGACACTACCAGAATGATTTTTTTTATCTTGCCTTTTTGCTAGCTAGCTTTCTTTTTTTTTCTTCTTCTTTTTTTCCAGCAGTGAATTGAGAGAAGAGAAAAAAAGAAAGAAAACAGTATCGTTTTCTTTCTCTCTTTTTTGTCTTTTCCCCTGTTTTGTCTACCTAGTTGTTGCGCTACAGCTTTTGTGTGTGCAAGTCTGGAAAGCCAAAAGAACCACATCAAAAGAAAGTAGTAGAACAAAGGAAGTGGTGTAGTATTAGTAGTACATGATGATGATGACGACGACGACGACAACGATGTTGTGATATGGTTACGTATAACAGCATGCACGCCTGCCAAACTGAATGCTTTTGCTTGCACAGCATCAAACGAAACAATTACATTATTTTCCTTTCTCATGCTCATACATTATTATCAACCGAACTGGTAATGGAACTCATAAAATTGGGGCGTTTGATTCTCTTCGTCTTCGTCTTCGTCTTCTCTACTTGTTCGCCTTCTCCTTCTGCTGCTGATATTGATGTTGGATCGTTCATTCTTCTTCAAGATAATGATTCTTATTACAGTTTTACTGGCCATCTCACCTTGCAAACAAGCACTGCGCCGCCACCACCACCACCATCATCCTCAGCCTCATCGTTCTCTTGCTTTCTTTTCGGCTAGGAATATATATTGCTTTACATACATACACATATATTGGCTGATGACTATAATGGCAACAAAGAAAAGGAGAAGAAGAAGAAGAAGAGAGAGATTCCAGAACTTGTTTTCTTTTGTTGTCTACCATGACAGGAGAAAGAGAAAAGGCGACGCGGAGCACAATGAGAAAAAAGTTGATTACTATACCAGCAGGCAAGAAAGGCTCCTTTCTCTTCTTCAACGCTATGAATCTTCTACTCATTTATCTATGCACTTTATTTACGTAAAAAACCCCTTTCCTTTCTTTCGTTCGCTGTTTACATCATTTTTGCTATCATCAGTTTGTGTCTTCTAATGAAAGTCTATGATCTAGCAATACATATATAGTATGCATTTACTTTTTTAAAAAAAAACGTGAAGAAAGTCAACAAAGTAACCTTGAGATTTTTTTTGTAGCCAGAACAGAGAGAGAGAAAGAGACAGAAAGAGAGAGAGAAAAAAAGCTCATTATATTTCTTTTCGTAAACACTAATTTAAACTGAAACCCTACTTAAAAATGTACAAGCGTGCAGTGTCGAGTTTCCCGACGAGTGACAAAAAATCCTGCCAGTGCGAATTTCTGTAGACATCCGGCGCGTGTTTTCTTGGGAGAGAACAAAAAAGCGAGAGTTTAATTTGAAACTTGAAACGCTGATTTCGTCGGAGCAGAGAGATGAAATGATGATGAAACATTAGTAGCTCACAACTGACATTTGTGAGTGTGGCTGAGAGTTACAACAGAACAAGGTGGGTAGAGAGAGAGAGAGAGAGAGAGAGAGATGTGTGTACATCATTCCGAACGTCATCAGCATCATCATTGTGTAATATTATTATTTTTTAATTTCAATGGGTATCAGTGACTGCTGCTTCTGGAGAAAAAAGAGGCTTACGACATCAACGCGAAAACGAAAACAAAATCTCTTCTTGTTATGGAAGTATATACAAAAGGGCTTTTTTAATGAATTGCTGAGAAAAACGGATACTATAATCATTCCATTGAATTGATAAAAAAAAATGTACATGGTCGTGGAAGATTTTTTTTAACGTTGTTGGTTCCTTGCATGCTGCTTACTTACAAAAATGATGAAGTTTATTATTGTTTTTTCTTCATGTTTGACCCCATTATCATTATTAGGCTTGGAGTTTCTCAATGCCCCAATGTGGATTTTTTTAAAACCAATTTTTGCAACTTTATTGGAAAAATAGTAAACCAACAACCAAAATATATCCAAACTCCGACTGCATGAGTAGCCGAAAGTTACATGAGATATACAAAATTACAAGTATGCAAACAGCTTTCAGTACTCTTTGTTAGTAGTTCGTACGTACGTGCCTAGATAATTTAATTTAGAAAATAAAACTTTTTGAGTTGCTCTTACCGATTTTGGTTTTGATGTCAATGCACTGGGAAATGTGGGGAAACTGAAGGATCTTTCGCCACTTTTTGCTCTTTCCTTTGTTGCTGTCTGTAAAACAAACAAAATGAGGAGAACGTCATTAGTCCATCAATGGAAGGAGGGCTACACAGAAAAGACTGTCAGTATAAAAAAATGAGTATAATAAATAAATAAAAAGACAAGTAATAAAAATGAGCGACAACATAATCAAGTATTTATATATGTAACTCTAATAATAATAATCATAATCATAATATAAAGTAGTAGTAGTAGAAACAATTTTCCATCTATAATATTGTACACGTAAATGTAAATTACTAAAAAAAAGAAGTGAAACATGAACAGGGTACGCGTGTGTCAAGCAAAGACTCATGCATTTTTATCATCGTACTTGACTTGCGGAGAAGAAACTCTATAGAAATGATTAAATAAATAAATAAACAGATTTTCTTTACAGTAAATGGCAATCCAGTTAATAGACATTATATATATATATTTATGTATATCATGTATAAAAGTGTAAGTATTATAATATGCGGATACGACAAAATATAACATAATATTATATAGGTGTAGGTATTTATATATAAAAAACATGAAGGACGAAGAGCAGACGATAATTTCAAAAGCAAATGCCAAAAACAGCAGCAATATTTTAAAAAGTACATTATGTAAGGAATAAATAAAATAATATAAAAAGTAAAACATACTCATAATAGTACTGTTTACATTACAGAGACTTCTAGATACACTTATATTAATTGAGATTTTTTTAACACTCTTGAGAAAAAAGGATAAACATTATGTAATGGAGAAATAAATAAATAGGGAAACAGGCAGGCTGACAATTTTATTTTTATTTTCAAAAGTAAGTAGGTAGGTAGGTAGAGAGAGAGAGAAAAAAAGAGAGATAGATTGGTAAAAAAAATTAGCAAAGAGTATATAGGGATTATAATAGGGAGATAGACATTTTTTAAATAAAAAAAAAGTTTGCACAGAGAGAAATAATAAATATTTGCATTTTATTTATTACCATCATTATATAGAAAATATTTTTATGGATTTGAAAAATCATGTTTGTAATAGGGTATAGGAGAATATAGGAGTTATATATATATATTATGAACATATATTATTATATAATATATACTCGCCTGTCGCAGTTGCTGTATTTTTAATGGCCCATCCATGTTGTTGTGTGAACATTAGCGGATGATGTATGCATGTACAGTGGACATACACAAATGAATTTGAGAGTCACAGAGAGAGTGTGTGTGAGAGAGGAAGAAAAAATAAAAAGAGAAGAAACAGCTTTTTAAGCACTGTTAACTTAATTATCATTGTGATTGTGGTGTTTTTGGCATCATCATCAGACTTACATAACATAAAATATAATAATAATAACAAAATAGGCATGGACGACCACGACGGCAGCAGCAGAGCAGAGAATTACTTGAGTAAGTAAAGTACAAACACTATTTATTTATTTATTTTTGTTGCGTTGCGGTAGCAGGAGAGGAGCAGCAGCAGCAGCAGATCACAATTTATATTTCAATTTTCTTCCATTTACAAGCCATCTGCCAATGTGTGTGGCATAGTGGCATGATGATGATGATGATGATGATATGATCATAACATGTGGAATAAAATGACATGGCAAAAATGTTTTGAAAGAGCGAGCAGAAAACTGTGCTGCTGTTGCTACTACTTTTTGTATTGCCATGTCACTGAAACAAAACAAGCGTCACTATACAGCATCGCCACCACACAGGCATTTGTTATTACACCAAGAAGCTGCAAGAACATGGATTATTTATTTATTATTATTATCATTATTATTCTACAGCGAGTTTGTAATAGACTTGTAGAGTGAAATGTGTGTGTATTTAGTCCAATGTAATTTACTGTAGGTAGGTAACCAAGCTTGTTTAAGAAGCTACACCTAACTAACTAGGTTTTTAGTTTTTCCTTCTTTTCTTTCATTCTTCTTCTTCTTTTGTTTTGTTTGACGCGACCATGTTGATGATGATGATGACGGGAGAGGAGAGAAGAAGAGTCTGTGTCAACACAATTTTATTTGCTTTGCAGAAAAGTTAGCAGGAGCCGAGGAGTACATACTAGTAGCAGCAAGTTTCAGGCCTTTTTGTTTTTTCTACATCCACCACCGCCACCACCACCACCACTGTGCATTGTGTGTGTACTTTTGTGTGAGCTCTTTATATAATTACCTTTGACATAATGCAATAATATGCAATCTTAACGACGTCAACCTTTTCCCCTCGTCTTGTTCGTCTTGCTCTTCTTCTTCATTCTTCATTCTTCCTCCTTCTCTTTCTTCTCGGCAGGCATGCATGCCAGCGCAGCAGTGGTAATATTAGCTGAAAAGTTATGCATTATGTATGTGCGTGGGCTGGGTTGCTAAAAGCTTCAACGTGACGAACTAATCACGCTACTTTTGGAAACATTAATTCACAAGTTTTTTTGGTGGTGGTGGTGGTGTGTGTGTGTGCAGTGTGTGCTCTGCTGAGAAGAGGAGGAGGAGGATGCTTGTTGTTTTGAGAATGAAGATTGCGATGCGATCCATTCACTTTGTCAACTGATTCAGAATTGAACTATTAGCAGAGTAGTAGCAGCAAAAAAAAAGCAAGCAACCAGTAGCCATGGAAAAAAACTGTTTTTCACTTGAGTTTGCACAACTCTGCTACTCTGCTAAACGCTCTGATGGTGGCACTACTGGTGTTGAAGCAAAAATAGCAAGCAACCAGTAGCCATGGAAAAAAACTGTTTTTCACTTGAGTTTGCACAACTCTGCTACTCTGCTAAACGCTCTGATGGTGGCACTACTGGTGTTGTGTGTGTGGTGTGGTGATGGTGGAAATATTAGTGACAAAAGAGGTCTCAACCAGAAATAAATAATGAATTTTTGAGGTCAGGTGTCAAGGGGTCTTACAAACAAACAAACAAACAAGCCAAACTGTATGAAAATGCTGTAGAAAAAAAAACTTTTTTTCTCTGTTCACTCGCCTTCCATCTAAAAGTAGGAGGTAGGCATCCTCCAAGTACATTTTCTGTTACAGTGTTACATCATCATCATCGTATCGTTGTCGTCGTTGTAAAGAACGACAGTCTTGACTCTGGTCTACTAATGTGGTGCAAAATGGGAAAACTCTATTCAAAGAGAGATGTCAACGAAATAAGTAGCAGTAGAAGCAGCAGCAGTAACAACTCTAATTATTATAATATGTACAATAATAGTAGTGACGATTTGAGGAGAAGAAGAAGAATGAATTTTTATAAGTAGAAGCAGCGTTTACTGTAATCATCATCATCATCATCATCTACATCAACTGTGTTAGATTGATGTACATACATACAATTTAAACAGAAAACATGATGATGATGATGAGGTTATGTGTGTGTGTACTCTATACAGTAATGCTGTTGAACCTCAAAAAGTAAATAATTAAATTGAAACTAACAACTCCCATTCCTTTCATTCTATTAGCAAATCTCTGTCTCTCCCTCCCCCCTCTACAGTTTAATTTTGACACAGCGTACTGGCAGAGAGTTGATACCGACTTGCATGATGAATTCATTCAAAGTTCTAATCAAATTTGCAGCATACAACTTGCAAAGACAATAAAGATATATTATTAGTTTTGACGATGCTGATGATGATGATGATGGTTGGTAGAAGTGGTGGTGGTGGTGGTGGTAGATGCACACACGTTGTGTGTTTAAATATCTCTGATGATGATGATGAGAGTGTAATGCGGTGGCTGATAAATGGACGAGTTACATTTTACACAGTCGTTTACCTGTATGTATGTCTAATATAAAGTGGTAGAGAACAAGTAGTAAAGTAAATAACAGCAGCAGCAGCAGCAGAGCCGACTACACTGCTGCTGACGATGACGACGATGATGATGAAGCTGCTGATAAGAGATATGAGAAGAATCCTAGACGAGAGGAGAAGGCAAGAGTGGAAAAAGGTTGGTCACAGAGAGCTAGAGCTCTAGCTAGCCAGAGATGTAGGCATATTAACATGTAAATTTGGATCAAGATCATAAAGTAGCTAAATTATGATCGATGAAGTACTTTTTTTTTGTATTTCTACGCTCTTGCTTGATCATCATGATGACGATGATATCATAACGGTAGATATATATATTATTATTCTTTTTACTACAAACAGCACTCAAAATGCGAACTTGAGTGAGATTATGGTATGAAAATCAAGTAGTTAGTTAGTTTCATTTCTGCTAGTATGTATGTACGTATGCATGAATGAATGAATGGATGTTGGTTGATATTGATATGTGATGAGGAGGAGGAGGAGTGGGAATGCTTCTCACTAATCTACACTGCTTGTACACACAAGGCTAATAGAGAACTGTTCCATTATTATTACACTTGCTGTCGTTTTAGTCGGATCCGACTTTTTTTTTACAAGCAGGGAATGCTTCTCACTAATCTACACTGCTTGTACACACAAGGCTAATAGAGAACTGTTCCATTATTATTACACTTGCTGTCGTTTTAGTCGGATCCGACTTTTTTTTTTACAAGCGTCTACATATCTACTTGCCACACGATGAAAAAACAAGTTGGTTGGTAGGTAGGTAGGTATGCAATTTTGGAATTATGAAAACCTACCATTGACCTCGAATACTTACAGTTTTTTTGATACATGTATAAATTGATTCAAATATTTGCCATTTGACAACTTCATTTACCACTACTGCATAACGAATGAATGTCCGTTATTATCCATGTACTGCGATGTTGTAAAATCATAAACATTTTCTGGCACTCGACTGCCAGGAAAAAGAGTGTAGGTTGGTGCGGGGGAATGCGCGACAATATGAGTGTAAATTGTAAAAAAAACGGTGGCTTGTAACTTATCTTGCAAAATTTGATGTAAGCAAATTTACAGTGGCATTTATCTCGAATTTTCCCGCAGGCAGTGTATTTTATCTTAATTTCGCGCTTCTCTGAAACTTCATTCCGCGAGTAAACAAATTCATTCAAGGTAAATAGAATGTGTTCGCACTACACACTTTTCATATACCTCAGCATACAGCCTACAAGATACGCAGACGGACGGGAATTTTTAGATTATTATTGAAAGGTTGCTATTATTTCATTTACGAGGAAAATGCTAGAACAATCAAACGCAAGATAGAACTAACTACATTAATATGTGGTACTAACGACTCGGGTCGGTCGGGTGGATAAAAGATGGATGTGCTGTGCAACAACTATGTGTGCATTTTAATTAATGCCTGACTACCTCATTCCACCACGCCACCACCACCGCCGACTGAAAGAGAATATATGTATGTAATCGCCAATCGCACACACATCAAAAAATTTGCGCCGAGATTTGCGATGATGTGAAAATGAAAAGCTGTACCGCCACCGCTCCACTACTCCACACCACGCAAAACTGATATTTACGATATGATGTTGTGTGGTGGTGGTGCTATACTGATACCAAAGACGGCCGTTCTCATCGTCATGGCTATCCGTCGCATTTTGCATCTCAAAATTCCCACATACCAGCTTAAACTAATATTTTCATAGCTCATCATTTTGTCTCTCTTTAAATTTCCATTCTGTGGGCACGGGCACACACACACGTCGAAAACTGTCTGGTGTTGGCCTGCTACTTCTCTCATCAAAATCTCACCCACCGTCAGTCAACAACCACCGCTGCCACCACCACCACCACCATCACCGAATTTCATGAGTTTCATGACCATGCTTAAAATGAACTCTGCGGAGAGCGCTGGCTGTTATATTATTACCAACGCTGCTGCTGCTCCTTCGCCACCACCACCGCCACGATCAGATCGTGACGAGACCTACACTCAAAAAAATCATGGTTTGCTTACAAATCACTTACGTTTTTCGCCAGCTCGTCGCAGTAAGCAGTGAGATTTTGGAAAATATATTTTTTCTCTGAAAACAAGATCCAAATTTTAAATTCGTAGTCAAGCTACCACACACACAAGTTCAGACTTGACGGTAATGGCGGCTAAGATAATGTACGCCATGTCATCATTATCCACATATAAATGCTCAATCTTCTTTCAAATTGCTTTTCGTTTTTTATTCATCAAAAAGTGTGAACGGAATACTTTTAAAGTTTGGTAAAAAAAATTTTTTTTTACAACAAACTAGTTCGTTATCACTATCTCAATTATTATTATTATTAATTATGCAGTCGCCAGAAAAGTAGCAAGTTGAAACAAGCCATCTGGACTACATGATATTCAAGGATCAAGACTGCTCAGTTGAATTTGAATGGAGTGGAATGTATAAGGCACAAAATAATTTGAAAGGAATTTTTTATTATTAAACATTTGGAATTCTTTAGTCACAAACTGGAGAACATTATCTTTCTATAAACACAACCGCAGCTACCAGTGCCATCCCTCTTTTGGTTATCACAACAACAAGACTACTACTTCTTGCCCTTTTCCCCAAAATTGAATATGAAAGATTCACTGTCCGCAAAAAAAAACGAAGCAGACTTTGAATGAAGCTCTGAGAATGTGTGAATTTTTGTCTAGTTTGCCCATTCGCTTGTTGTAAATTGGCATCTAATAAAAAAAATTTGATCTCATTTGTTTGTTTGACAACAAATTGGCCGTTCAGCCGTGAGTCGGCCCATTTATTCTACAAGCGTTTCTCACAACACCCCCAACTTTTTTTTCCTTTTGTAATTGTAGCACTGAAGCTTGAAGTGACTTTAAAAAGATATCTTTCAATTTCTCAAAACAAAAGCGTGCTCTTTTCCTTTACAACTTCAAAGGTAATCTGCTCAACTAGGCCCGTTTGTGTAAGTAGTATTGCGGAACGCTTTGACAGAGCCGTTTAGCAACAAAGTATACTTTTTTAAATGAAAAGAAAAAGGAACTGTCCATCCGTCAGGATGATTTGGTACATGCCTTGCAATTCTGCAAACTGTCTGTTTGCTTCCCTATCTTTTTTTTAGCATTATAAAAATACAAGCTTGTACGTATTCTGGTAGAGATAAGCAGTTTATAAATATACCTATATTTCTTGACCAATATTCTGCCTGTTTGGCGAAACTATTTAATACCTAAACAGACATTAAAGAAGCAGGCAGATATACAATTTACGGCGCATCCATATCTCTGCAATATTACTACTAATAATAATAATCAATCTTTAAAAGAAAACCAGACTCGTCCCATTTCTTGACGTGAGGAAGAGTGTCTTTTACTATTCAAGTTGAAAATACTCTGCCGCATGGCATCCACTTATTATTATTATTATTATTATATTACCTCATCATTGAGGAAAAAATGAATTTGGTTATTATTTTTATGATTATTTTACAGCAGTTTAAAGCTACAAGGTTGCATGAAATCCGTACTATACAAATGCGTTCAGCAGGCAAGCAGCATACGATATAATATTGTACACACACACGTTCTTGCGTCTTTGTCGCTGCTGCTGCTTCGCAACAAGTACACGACACGCATGTATGTATGTATAGTATGCGCATTTTTTTAAAAGTGCAGACGACATCGGCTAAAAGACTTTTTAACTGTTTTAAGGAGTGAAATGGGTGTTGGTGCTTTTAGCAAAAAATAAAAAAATAATAATGTGCCCTGCTAATATTCGCACGTCAAAAACTGTTTGTGTTTGCTTAGCTTTACAATTTATAGGTATTTACAATAATATTACCATATACTTTTGCATAATTGTACTGGTAGTAGTAGTAGTGGTGGTCTGTGTAACTTAAGTATAATAATAACCACAGTTTTCTTACTCTGGTGCTGCTGCTGCTGATGTATATAGGTTCGCAGACATAAAGACGTACACACAAGTTATATACACAAATGTAACACTTGTTAGTTTTTAAGTAGTACTACTTAGGTAAAGAAATTCTATGGAATCACATATTGACGATGATGCTGATGAGGATGATAAGTATACATACTTGACATGGATCATCGATGGATGGATGGATGGATGGTTGGATGAATGAATGGTTGGATGTGAGCTTAAGCAAGTTGATTTTTATGGCAAATTGCGCGATTGCACTCGCTCTCTGTACTGCCATCAAAACATTTTTTTATTTACTAATATCTACAATAGGACAAGAGGAGTAAGTCGAGGACGATGACGATGATGACGAATACGAATAGACCATCATCATCATCATCATAATAGTAGAACTAATGCCGTAGCAACAACAAGTCTCCAAAAATTTTACTACCACTTAGTTTTTACATAAAAATTGTTATTCGTTTGTTTGTTAGGAGGAGAAGAAGAAGAAGAAGACTCTTTTGCTACAAGTTCAATGAGCAGCAGTAGTAGTACGTATTACACTTGTGTGTGTATTTCTCTTCTCATTTCTTTCTCGGGGTATTATAAAAATCGTAGAATGTGGTAGTCCTCGTAACAGCCGTATTTATCACGTTACTACTATATACCAAGAGGGGGAAAAGTAGCAATTTCAGATATGAAGATGAAACAGCTAACAACAGAAAAACACGTTCAATGACCCAAAAGTTGTTCCTTTTAACTAGCCTTCATTAGAAAGTACATGAAATTTTTCATGAATACAAATCGCATTTAATTTTAGGGGCTACGTCGAAATCGTCAAAGTCGTCATCGTCTATAAACTAGATACCTACATATTTGAGCATTTAAGTTAACTTTATCTTTTTTTTGCACACTTCAAAAAAAACAACAACAACAACTACAACAATTGGCTGGGCTATAGAGAGAGAGTAGAGGGAGATGGATAAAATACCTCCAACATCGAATCTTCATTGATGAGGATCGACCACCGCCTCAATATATTCAATCGGTGTTTTCAACAAGACTGGTGCATACTGAGTAGGCAAAGTATATCATCATCATCATCATCATCATTGTATCATCATCCTATTTCGGGTTTTTTTCATTTTCTTCATTGATGTTACCGTGTTCTTTTGTATCCTGTCCTGCCCGCTCATCTCCTTCTCCTCCTCATCATTATCATCATCCTTTACTCCGTCTTGCCCATTATTAGTGTAAGTTTCCGTTATTATTATTATTATTATTATTATTAGCAGCAGCAGGAGTAGTAGAGGTTGATACATACACAAAGTAGAAACTACTTACTACTGCAGCCGGCATCATCATCATCATCCGCATCATCCGCAAAGTAGAATAGTGTAGCAGGAGGGAAAAAAAGTTATAGAAAAAAAACTACGTTTCTTTCTCTGTTCTGGGGCATTAAATTTGATTTAGACCAGTCATGGCGAAATAATCAATGTAGTACAACAAGCAAGATAACAGGCAGCACACAATAAAAAGCAATTTACAGAGAACATAATATATATCAGAGCTGGGTCATTAGCACTCTCATGATGACGATCATCGTGTCTGCTGCTGCTGCTTACTGGTTATTAGGAATAATACATGTAGTAGTAGTAGTAGTAGTAGCAGAAATGTGTGTAGAAGGAAGACATCTGTTTCTTTTTATCAATTTGCTGTCATCCGATTTACAAGAGTAATCTTATTCCTTCCACCATCATCTCCGCTGCCGCTGACGCCGCCGCCGCCACCACAACCAACCAGACCAAAGTTGTGTAGTTTTCCTGGTTGCTTTGCTACTTCAAGAGCTACTACTACTACTACTACTGCCGTGCTACATTTTGTCATTCTTTTGTTGCCTCCTGTTTTTGCTTGTGTGATGTAATAATAATAATAATAGCAGCATAAGCATAACGAACAAGGAGCAAGAAGCCAAAAGAAAAGTATGAAATGAACGAGGTGTCATTTATCGACATGAGTGAAAGGGATCAAAAAGCAAAAAGAGAAGACACACGCTGCTGCTGCTCTTCTTCTTCCTTTCTCTTTGCGAGAGAGCAGAGATCGAACAGGGAAAAGGTCAGAAATTAGGTTTAAAGAGTTATTTTTCTTTTCTGAACGAACGCACCCTTTTCTACTTGTTGGATGAAAAGAGTGAAGAATATATATGCCTGCCTGCCTGCTGCCAGCCTGTACGTACACAATGAATGCATGGCATCTGAATTGCTGCTAATTGACGAAATGTTAAAAACGCTTCAAAATTTCTGCTACTATCATGCACACACAAACATACATAAACACATGTGCTCAGCAGACTTTTTAACGCTTGGAAAAACAAACACTAGTGGAGTTACTACTACAAGTTGGAATTTGGGTCAAAAATAGTTTGTTGCACACAGTTGAGTTTAGTTGGAGGAAATTCCTTTTTGCAAAGAAACTCCTTTTAACGTATAGAGTTATACTACTACTACTTACTACTAATAATAATAATTATTATTATTATGAACTTATATACAGACAGAGTCGACGAGGAACAAGAAAAAGTACATTGCTGCTGATGATGATTTCGCTGTACTTACTCGCTGGCATTTTCTTTTCATGAATTTTTTTTAAACGGAGAAGAGCGTAAAATAAACAAACAATTATTATTTGTTATTGACAAATTATTTAAGGAACAAGTTGAATGGATGTTATGTATACACTCTCGCGTCAGTTTCGCTGTGAGAAGCCAATCCATCATCACCACATCACTCACTCTCTCGCATCAATTCTTTTATGATGGGAACGATGCAAAATGAGTCATAAGAAATGTAAAGTGTTTATTGCATTTTCAATTTTAACCAGAACAAGAATAAAAAAGTTTTTTTTGCTGAAACTAACTAATCATAAAATATTTATTTCGTATTTTTTTTGTTAAAAATCTATATGCCTAAACAGATGAACGTGGCTGCTGCTGTACTTGTGAAGATATTTATTATTTAGCTTCTCACACAACAGCCTACTATCTAATTATAGAGCATCATCGTGATGACTTTTGATGAAAAAAAAAAGAAGAAAAAGAAACTTGGATTAGCAAACAAGATGGATCATTGAGGAAAGCTAAAAAAGGTGTTGTTTAACTCCAAAAGCATTAATATAAATTACATGACTTTTGTATTAGCACTTTGCTTGCCCACAAAAACATACACCTAAATTACTCACTCTCCGTGCTTATCTACATGCATATCTATCTGGCTGACTTGATCAAGTTTCTTATCATCATCATTACTATTACGATTATGACGACGGCGAAGGAGAATTAAGCAGATAGATGAGTAGCATTTCATTCCTGAAAAGGAGCAGGAGCAAGTTTGATTTTATGAGGCTGCTCTCTGCTCGCTCCAAAAACCTGACAACGACAAGACAATTAAAAATATATTATGTCACTGTCATTGTTCTTGTTTTGCTCGCTGCTGCCATTACTCCTGCTTGCTGCTGTTGAGTTGTCAATTTCCATAAATGCTTCTAGCTACTCCAGTTCCGTGCCAAACCAAGTAGGAGTAGTATAGTAAGTTGTAGTAATCTCATTAGACATATACACAAAAAAGCTAACGGCAATTTTACGAATGAGTAGACGAGCTAACCTTTTCGCCTTGTTGTCAAAATGAAAAGTGCATTTTAATCATAATATTCTAAACAACTTATTATTATTATTATTACTACATTAAATATACATAATCTGCAGTGTTGCATGCAGGATGCACTTCCCTGTCCCTAATTGCACTTGTCGTCATGATAAATATTTATAAGATGATACTACTGCCAAAAAAATAGCGGCACTGCTGCTGCTCTTTCATCCCATCCCATACATATATCATGAGGAAGTAATCTGCTGCTCTGCTATTTGCTATTGCAACAACAACAAGTAAGTAAGTAAGTAAGTAATCATCAACCTTTGCGATTCGTTTGCGTACCAGATTTACTTTTGCTGCATATTTACAATTACATACATTATTATCATTATTATTGCTGCTTAGTACTTGCATGTAAATATACATATGCGAAGTCAGTTAAGGTATTATACTACAAGTTTCTTGATATTTTACGACCAATTTATCATTATAGTTGTTAGAAAGATGCATAAGTAGATAGACGTTTTTGGGAGGATGACGCTACTGCTGGCTGACGACGAAACAAGATAATGAAGATGCTGATGGTTTTGGTCAGTTATATTATAATTCGTAATAATAATAATAATAATAATAATGAAATTGTCAGTAGACATTACAAGCGAGTGATTAAACCTTACCTTCTCTGGCTTTGAGGTAGACTGTGTTGGCAACAATATTCTCCAGTTCCATGAGTTCCAGACTATTAGCGATGAGATTTTTGGCAGTGGCAGGGGATGTATGACCCCATGCACTTATATGTGATTATTATCTAGCTGGAATGCCACGAGACATACCTGAAACAAGACAAGGGAGGAAGAAAAAATGTCAATGATGAAAGAAATTTTTATGATTTATTGAGAAAACACAGAGTGTTGTCGTAAACAATCCTATTAAACGAACCGACTCTGTTCTCCCCGAGTATGTGGAACAGTAATAATAGCTATCGTAGATATAGTACATATGTATGGTGTGCAATTTCCCAAAAAAATGTCATGTTAAATAAAATGATGTGACACCGTCGTTAAAATGTAGTAAACATGTTATATGTGTTAATAAAAAAATAAACTGTGACACTTGAANCATATGTATGGTGTGCAATTTCCCAAAAAAATGTCATGTTAAATAAAATGATGTGACACCGTCGTTAAAATGTAGTAAACATGTTATATGTGTTAATAAAAAAATAAACTGTGACACTTGAAAAACTAAAAAAAACCACAACACCGGAAAATGCCATTGGAAATTAGGTTTTCATTCAACAAACTGTCCAACTTAACTGTTCCACATGCACGTAGCGGAACTAGTAGTAAATGTGCTGGTGTTGATGAGGAAGCCAAGCACACAAGGACACGCAATTAACTCTAAAAACACCAACCAGCACATGAAAAAAAATGTGAAATTGGTGTGATTTCCCAGCACATTTGTCACTAATATGATACGTCTGCGGGAGCCAAGTCAGTAAAATAGACGACATGCAGTAAATAGTATTGGTTTGTTTTGCTTTGCTTTAGATGTTATTATTATTATTATTATGTTTGCTTGGTTTTGACTTGAAAAGTTAACCCTGACTTTGAATGACACTCATTTTAATTGAACTTGCTGATGACGATAATCAGCAGTGTCATTGATGGGTGAGTCGGTAGTAGGTATTTTATAAAAAGGAATATAATATGATGTGATTGCAAACGAATACTATAATCCAATGTGTTTTTCTATACTAATAATAATAATAATAATAATACCGTAGCAATTTCCACAATTTCCATGTTGAATTAGAAACTGCCAATCTTTGTACCGCCGTGAAATCTTTGCGTGGAATTATTTTCCGTTTTCTCTGAGCTTCTTCTCTTTTTGTAGTCTCTCTCACTCAGCTAAACTCCTCGGCACGCCTACACTTTGACTACGAGTGCATATTAACACACCCAACCAACGCAGTGATGAGGATGACGGCTAACAAGCAACTCTTGAATGAGCCAACAAGCCGCTTATTTATTGAAATTTGCTGAGAGTACTAGCGGAAGGAGGAAGCTCTTTTATAGAGTCAAATGATCCGGTAATTGACTGGATTGAAAGTGAAGGTGGGATTGAGTGATAGCGGCTTTACCACACTGAAGTTGGCTTATTATTATTATTTTTTACAAATATTGTGTTCAAGTAATATGAAAAGGTGAAAGATGACAAGGGTAGTTGACATATATATATAACATGCAAAAGAGACATCTCTTTAGGTATTTATCTATTAGCTTTGAATTTTGTTCAGTTGGTTAGTCCTTTGATTTGGTTTACAATTTCCGCAAAATAAAGCAGTACATGGCTCAAAAAGGCTTGTTCATTCATATTTACTTCTCAGCTTTCTCTAACCAAGTCTTGGCATCTCTTGAAACTGCATGTAGGCAAAGTGCATGATACAAAGGTTATTAGGTACGTTGAAGCACGTGCTCGGTTCTTTTATTTCCGACTTAAATTTGCTACATCCTTTTGAAAATAATCAGTTTTTCGACTTGCTTCAGTGCTTGCATACATATATTACATTTAACTCATACATACATACCGTGTATATTGCCTATACAATTATACGCCATTTAGCCAATTCCTGCCCAATTTAAAAACCTTAGCTGAGTGTATAAATGTTGTGCGATTTTTACCAATCTCTATTATAAACGGAGCATTAACAATTTAAAATGTGTTACCTTGTTATAAGACGCAATTGAAAGTAGTGGAGGTGATTTCCCAACGCAAAACAGGTTTCCGACCAGCAGTTTTGTCTTCAGTAGCCCACGGATGTGTTGGTTGAAAGTTTCTAATCTGGTGTTGCCCGAAAGTTGAAAGTAGTGGAGGTGATTTCCCAACGCAAAACAGGTTTCCGACCAGCAGTTTTGTCTTCAGTAGCCCACGGATGTGTTGGTTGAAAGTTTCTAATCTGATGTTGTCCGATGCTCACCGCTGATGACTGCTGCGACTGACAGTGGATTACAGAAGTTTAGTCGTGGTTAAAGTTGGGATGCTTTTATTATCTCTAGTTTTCAATAGAGTCGGTGGAAGTTTTAAAATCAAAAACTTTTCTAGCCAGTTAGTGTGCAAATAGTAAACACTCCAATATAGCCGTTATGTCAAAATGTTTTTTTAAAAGTATCTCTGTCGTCACTTTAAAATGGTCAAAAAGTTATACTTGTGTAGTTGGAACTTGAGTTAAAAAACTTGCTTTGTATGTCACACCTGTTTGTTAAAGTATATTGGTGCAGTTAATAGAGTTAAAACAATTGTTGCTCTTTCTTGCTGTGTTGCCGTTGTCTTTTTCAAGTTGAACTTTTGAATTTATTAAAATCAAGTGTCCGTTACTAAAGTGCTCTGTGTTTTCTACAATTACTGTTGTTAACTTTCTGTTGGTGTTTAAACTTGTTGAAGATGAAACCATCTTTTTCTTCCTTGAAACTAGTAAATATCCCTCTTTTCAAACGTACGTATTTGAAAAATGTTCACACAGTTTAACTAACAATCATCAAAACTAAAAATGTTTCCCCAATCTTCCATAAAACTTATCAATGTATTCCTCCTCCAACAAACTCTACACTCCAAGACAAGACAACGACAACTGTTCTATAAAATAGCACAACAAACTGTAGCCAACTTTTTTCCCCTTCAAATGTTTTAACGAAGCAGTTCAATTACACCACCAAATTGAGATTGTTATTTGCAGAGAAAAAAAATAACAATTTGCAATTACTGATTTAACTATATTTTCTTGTTATTATTCTTGATATCTCATTTTATTGCAAATCTTTACTATATGGCACAGCAGCACGTCAACAATCAGCAGTAGCAGCAGCAACAACAACGAGCACGAGAACAAACATCTGAGATGACGACGACGATCATCAGTTCAACCAAAATAGAAGAAGGAAGCAAGTCCGTTAAATATCTCCCACTGGCTGGCTAGCTAGCACAACAGTACAGTACAAAGTAGCAGTACAGTAATAATAATAATAATGTAATCACAATTTTTTTTAACGATGCGATCCTCCCTTTAAGATGGATGTTTTTATAAGGTTGTCAATATTACAGCAATTTTTCCCTCTTCTACAATTTTTTTTTCAAAATAAATAAATGATAATGATAGTCAGTCAATTGATGATGATGATGATGATACTTGGTGGTAGCACTGTGCGTCTTCTTCTTCTTCTTCTTCTATTGTCTTTCAATTATTTGTTGACTTTTTCTAGTCTTTTTTTCCCAAGAAGAACTACAAGAGTAGTAGTAGCATTATTGTTAGTAAATAGTACTTTGTAACATTACACCATTTAACTGTTTACTAGCAAAGTAACCACCACGACTATAGAAGATAAAAAAAATTGCCAACTAATCAAGACAAGTATTTACTATTACCTTTACAATAAGACAACAACGTCGACAAGAGTCCAGCTAGCTTGCTTGTTTTTTTTTCTACGTTATTATTATTATTATTATTATTGTTATTATTACGTGCAGAAAGAAGAAGAAGCAGCAGACATGTGAGGCAATTTATTATGGGGAATAATAATATATTATTTATTTTAATGATTTTTCTTCTTCTCCTTCTTTTTTTTCTTTTCCTTCTGTTTTCCTTCAAGTTACTTTGTTTGTCTCTCTCCTAATGTTCTCACTGTATACCAGTTAGCGTGTCTCTCATTCAGCTCAATTCTTTTTCTGCTGACAAAGCACACAATTTTGTTCGAAATGGTTAAAAAACACTTTGTTTCTCCAATGTTGCTTTTTTATTGCACAATTTGCAAATACGAATACGACGACGATGCGATGCACATGAAAGAGTGTGTGTACTTTTCAATTTGTCTTGTGTGTTGTGTGTGTCTTCTCAGCAACTATTTATGCTGTTTGCTGCTTCTTTTTAAAAAAAAAACATATGTAAGCGTCTCAGTTTTTGTGTTTAAAAAAATTATTGCATAAAAGCTTATATAATTCTTTTCTGTGTCTCTTTGTGTAGTACAAAATATTTTTTTATATTTTTTTTTCCACGGACAAGATAAGATTGTATTAGTATTCGCGTGGTGGATGGATGGATGGATAAATAGTTGGTGCTGTTGCTGGTGTGGTATTGGTTTGGTATTTCTGTTCTGTGTAATAATTTTTTTTCTTTCTTCTTTTTTTGTTGCTGTTCTTCTGAAAGTATTCCCTTTTCTTTCTACATAGTCATGTTGTTGCTGATGATGATGATCATCATTAAGTATTATCCTCGTCGTCAATAATACCCTTTTATCCTTTCAGGATTATTCGCTGCTGCAGCTAAAAATCTCTTCTTCTTCTCTTGTTGTTGTTCAATAGTTCAATCAAAATATGCTGAACGTGAAGAGCAATGCAAAAGGACGCCGTGTGTGCAGAGCTATTGCTATATATCTTTGAATGTGTGATGATGAGGATGATGAGGAATCTCTGTGTACAAAGTTATTTTTCTCGTGTGCTCTTCTGCCTGAATGTTGTTGCTGGATTGGATCAGTTTGGAGAATAATTTTTGGATGGATCTTCAATCTTCTTTTTGGATGATGATAATGATGAGTAGGATTCAGTTGCAGCTCAGTTTGGTTATTTATAAGTAAACCGAAATTTTTAGTACTGCTTTGTAGTTTAACTTTTCTATGATGAGAATGTTAGTTAATTATTGATGATGATGATATTACTTGAGGTCGCACACATGGAACGTATATGCAAATTTTTCTTAAGAAGAGCGAGATTCCGTGTGTGTCTGCGTAACTCTCTGCTGCACTTTGTTGAAATAGCAATCACCAAAGGTGTACTAGTCTTTGTCCGAAAATGTGGATGACTGACTGACTGAGGTAGTAAAAGTTACCTGTCGCTTGTCTCGTTGTATTTATTTTTTTCTTCTGGATAGACTAATGAAATTTTTATGGAAAGTTGTGATATTGTTTTTTTAGACAAGTTCTTCGTCTGTGACGATGATTTTATTAAACAAGTTGGAACTTGCATATAATTATAGAAAAGTTTTTTTTTATCTATAAATGTTTATGTCAATGCAGCAGCATGCATGCATGTGATGTTGATGGCAAATAACAACAAAACAACAGCAGCAGTAGCAGAGTTTTGTTTGCTGGATTTGATTTGGACGAAGAAGTTGTTGTTGACGATGATGATGATGCCGAGAAGAACAAGAGGAGGTTGACGACGACGATGATGATGCTAATAGTGGAAAAAGCTCACGTTTTACAATGTTCAAGAAAATCACAAACAAATTTTTCCTTGTGCAGAAGTATATTGCAATTGGAGGCGAGGAGCAACTATGTAATTTTCATTCTCTATAGGTATGTATCTCTTCTCTGTGTGTGTACAACGAGGGTTTTATTTTAGGCATGTAGGTAAAATGTATGTATGTCGTCCTCGACGTCGTCGTCGTGTCCGTGCGGTTGGCTCTCTTCTTTGTATGAAAGAAAATGAAATGTGCTTCTTGCTACTTATTATTATTGTTATTACTGCTACCTATATAATAATAATATGTAGTATATCCAACTAATTTTTTTTAAATATATATTTTTTCCCAAACTTCTCTAATCTCTTTCTTGCTTAAATGATGATGAAGAATATGTATAAGGAACATGTACTCGAGAGAACAATTAAAGTTTACACACGAAGGGAAGAAATGATCTCACATGCAATAATATGCAACCTGCTCCAATGCTCTGAAGTTGAATACTGACTGATATGCTGGTGGTGTGTGTGGTTTGGTTTGGTTGCTGGTGTTCCACTCTCTGCTACTACAAGGAAGAATGTAAATGAAATGAGAAAAAAATGTGTACCAAGTTAGTTTTGTTGTGTGAGTAAGTAAGGTGCTCTCTTGCTGTGATGCTGATGGCGAATAACTGTGCTGCGAGTTTCAGAGTCATGTTGTTCTTCAGCAGCAGCAGCAGTGCTCCTCGCCTCTAGTCTCCTCATCTTGTCCATGCTGTAAAAAAATATTCTCCACCGTGTTTAATAAAAAAAGATTGGGTGATGCCATGCCATTGGATATATACAGTATTGGAGTGAACAGCAGAGACCGAAGAACAAGTTGCAGTTTTTGTTCCTCCATGAACAACAACACCATCTCATCATCCTGACTTCATGGCAGTGCAGTGCAGAAGAAGGAGAAGGCATGCATTCGCTCACAGAGCAGCATTCAGTCGAGCTACGGGAATTCCTTGCTTTTTTTTCAGGTTTGTTTGGTTGGACCTTATAGTAGTCATCTCCATGTAACTTTACGTGAAGAAATCCATTCCTTTGTTGCAGCGTTCTAATTGAAACTGTGCAGCTGTGTGTGTAGTGTGTGGTGGCGAATATCTTTCTTTGCTTGCCTCATAGATAAAAGTAATGCCTTTTAGCTCTCTTTTAGCATGGCCTGTTTCTTATACTCAATCTATTCAATATGAAATACCATGATAACTTTGCCTTGCCATGCTATCCATCCATAATAGCATCAGCATCCTTCTCCATCGCACCACACTACTACCACTACTACTGCATCGCTTCTTCTTAAATGTGGCAGTGGATTCTTTTCTTGGTCAGACACAATTTTTGTATTCTTTCTCACTTACTCGACGACAATCCTTTCTTTGAAATGCTCTATTATGAAGAAGGTTCCCCTTTTTTTCTCCTTCTTCACCATTGTCGTCGTCGCCCACTGCTGCGTTTTTCTCTGTGTAGATTCCATGTTGTGGTGGTGGTGGTGGTAGTTGTGTAGTCAATCAGTCAGTACTACTGCTTCTACTACACATATGCAATGCATGCAGCCAGTGTCTTTTGCCGTGGCCTTTGCAATGTTGCTCTGCTATTATTATTGTAAGAGCATCATGGTTTTAAAAGTAAGCTCAACAGTCAAGTCAACCAGCTAACAACATGAGCATGAGGACGAACGAACATGAGACAAAATTTTAGTCGCTCTTCTCGTTTACAGTCAGTTAGAGGAACCAAATATAGGAGTATGTCATGCTGCTAGCAAGTTGTTGTTGTATCAGCTCCGCAGCACTACACTCTGTGTAGTGGCAACTGGCAAAGCTTTGCCAAGCTCCTAAGAATTCCATACATTTTTTTTCTAGCATGCACACACGTTTCTTGTGGTGTATATTTCTCTGCCTATATTTCTCCACACACACACACACTTGCCAAAGAAAATTCATAAATACCCATATAATATTATTTAATAGGATAGCAAATAAATTATGTAACAAAACATACATAAAAATACCATGTGTAAATAAATGTAACATTTTCACCATTCTCTTTCTCCTCAGTCGCCTTGTACGTTGCTGCTGCTGCTGCTGGCCTCTGTCTCTAGTCCTTAAACTAATTAAACGAATCCTTTCCCTTGACTCTCTCTAGACTCTAGACGTTACCTCTAAAAGCTTACACATAGACTAGGTATATACTTTTAGAGAAGTCATTCATGTCATAAGTCAAAAAAGACGCTCCTTCGTGAGTTCAGTTCTAAACGGAAAAGAGAAGAGAAGAACAGAAATGGGAACTAAACTATTTATTTCATTGGAATATCGGAAATGTTATTTTGAAACATTATACTTGAAAAGACTGTGTGTAGACTGCCTATAGCGATGCTAACAGAAATACTTTTGTGTTCATTCAAAAGTTTCTCATTGTTCGTCTGCAAGTTTAATGCTACTCACAATAAGTCTTTTACTTTGAACGAGGAGCAGTTTTCTCTTGGCGATTGGTCTATACATTGAGTCGTGAGTCGTAGGCTGCAGAGAGAGAGGCTCAAATGATGACAATAGTTTTTAAATGTACCTATGCTGCTGCTGCTGCGACTCAATACACACATCTCTCTAGAGAGCGTTTCTCTTTGTTCTCTCTGTCTCTGGGAATAGAACGACAGACAGACAAGCACATTTTCAACCAGCTTTCCCATTTATTTGCACTAGACGTTTTTGTACAAACAACAATGTTTCCTTCTTTGGTAGAAAGACCTGTGTCCCAAAACGCAGGCAAGTTGGAATGATCAGACAGTTTCTTGTTAATAATGAGGCTGTTCTACCGTAGCGAACCCGGCCCATTTCTCCCATGTACGTATATTATGTATGCTTTAACTAGCATGACTCTTAGCCCACACAGACCCCTTTGCTTCCTTACTATCACAGAAAACTCTTATCCGAACATTTAGTGTTGGCAGTGATTTTCTGAGTTTGTACCAAGGGATCTGTGAGATTAGTCTAAGAGGTGAAGGAAATGTCTGCGTGCAAAGAGGTCTGTCGCATAAATAGCTTGTAAGCTACGGGCCCTGTTGTTGTGGGATAAGCAACATTTATCTCAGCAAACGAATCTGTGGACACAGGCACAGGCAGGGTCGTGTAAGGAACGCAAAATGATTTAAGAGAAATGGGCCTAGACGCTCCTGCCTGTAGTCTGTTGTAAAATTACTGTTCAATAACTGCAAAACTTTGAACTGACTACTACGAGTATTATTATTCAATAACTTCCGCTGCGCTGAGAGTACTGATACGATTTACATACAAATATATATTGGTATACTGACAATCGATCAAAAGCCTATTTGAAATATATTTGAAAGAATAAACTTTTTCTGTGTCTGTCCAAGCCAGAAATAGGAAAACTTTACGAGAAATGGAATACGACGTTAAATAGAAAGCAGTAAATGCAAAATGTTGCCTCTGTTGCCGTGCATGAAGAAGAGGGACACGGAGTAAAGTAAGATGCTCAACAACCCATCACATTTCTAAATTACATACTTTAAATTGTATTGTAAAGTGTAAACCCAAATCAAACCCAAACACACAGCAAAACTTGAACTTTTTTCTTTGAAACTTTTTTTATTGCCACAATTTAGCCTAATTTAATTTCGTCAAGTTTTTATAGCATTAGCATTCATACGACGTTTCATACTTTTTTCTCCGTTTTAGTGCCTACACTTTTTTTTAACTTACACCTGGTCTCTACAGAGGCAATCTGCATAATTTTTATTTTTAGAAGGAAAAAAGGAAAATTCACAAGAGAAAAGTTAAACCATTATTCTATTAAAAGGTAGTAGTGTATTTAAGTTAAATGGAGCAGAAATATTTTTAAAGCTTACCACATATACTTGGTTGTTAAATGGGATATGTATTAGCGCAATGATCCAGAATAAAAAAATATTTGGCCGTCATCATAAAGTTATATATATATATTTTTATAAAGATCAATCTGATTAAAAACATAAAAGAGAGCTGAAGGCTGCATATAAAAGCTGCATTCGTTATTCCAAAACATATTTACGTAAAAATAATATTCTATAAAAATTCTATAAAAACCATTTATCACGAGGCCATCGGAAATAAATCATTCATCATCAAACATGGAAAAGGTACAAATTTCATAGTGTACCTACATGTACAAAGTCTAAAATATTATTGTAACGGTCCTCAGCCTTTGTCACGGAGAGCTTTTGGTCGTTCAAAATCCCACCGCACACGCACACACGGCTTGCTCTAGTTTTCAGTATTCTATTGGCGAAAACAGAATTTGAATGGACAGACACATGCAACTAAGCAATGCAAATTTGCAATCGCTCCTTTATTCCAATAGAAAGCTTCTTTCGTTTATGGGGCTGCTGTACTGTACGACAACTACAACAACAGGTCAGTTGTGGTCAGTGCATTGTCGGTAATAATGAAATGAATGACTTTTATTATGTGAGTCATCACCTAAACTAAGACGACTACTACGGCCAGGCAGGAGGACCAACGGCGCACCACGGCACTACAACAAAAAGTGACAGAAGACGTATATATTTTTGCACATAATTAAGTAGCAAAGCAATGAGCTACTTTATTCGAATGTCTGCCTGTGTCCGTCTGTTAGTCTGTTCGTCTGTTCGTCTGTTCGTCTGTTCGTCTGTTAGTCTGTTAGTCTGTTCGTCTGTTAGTCTGTTCGTCTGTTAGTCTGTTCGTCTGTTCGTCTGTTCGTCTGTTAGTCTGTCCGTCTGTTAGTCTGTCCGTCTGTTAGTCTGTCCGTCTGTTAGTCTGTTCGTCTGTTAGTCTCTCCGTTTGTTCGTCTGTCCGTCCATACGATAGCTTAAAAACTATAACAACTATGTATTCAAGTTACGTTTTGGCATCAATTTTTTCATCACAATGATTTTCGTCACGTTTCACCATTATTAACATGCCTTTTCAGATGGAAAAATAAATTATTTTCTAGTGATGAGTGATTTTTTTACTTACTCAATTTTTAATGTATGTACATGGCATGGGAGTAATCTTGTCTGTAAACGCAGAAAAATAGTAGGGAGCAGTATAAATAGTACTTGCGTAGCAGCAGGTACGGTTTTTTAACTTCACGTTTATCAGTCACAAGTTCAAAATTTGCAACCTGTTTACCATTTATCTCATATTTTTTTCAAGAATTTTAGCAAAATAGCACCTATTCGGGATTGAAAACAACTTTATAATACTGGTTGAGAAAGTTTGCGAGCGAAAATTGTGAAGATTTAATCAATTTATTCATTGTAATGAAGATGGTAGTGTTTCACGTCTTGTGGTACATTAGCTGGCGTCTACTATGTTTATTGGGGGCTGCGTTTATTAGTCACCTTTCTAAAAATACATCATTTTATAACTGCGTCTATTTTAGAGACTGCGTTTATTATAGAATTTACGGTGAGTGTTTTCCTTGTACTGTAAGGAAACGTATAATTTCAGTGTATTTTCAAAAATATCACAATAATATTTTGATTAATTTTTGCCAATTCAGCTTAAATAAATTTTTATAGTCTAATGTGTGAGCGAGGCGAGCGAAAAATTTGTAACTTTTTTCCGTTTTCTCTTGAATTCAACTTACGAGGCATGTATTAGATCTGTAACCGACCAATTCTTTCGATACTCTGCCATATAGTTACCCTTATTAAGGTAACTTCACATGATAAGTGTCAGGTTACAATGGCACTTCGTTTTGAAAAAAATCGAATTTTTCGAATTTTCAACTGAACTTTATCAAAATTCGTGTGGGATTTGACATGGAGAAACTTGTCAAATGACATGGAGTAATTTGGAAGCATTTCATAGTATAAAACTTGTTTTAAGTAAATTTTTGAGTTTTCG
>JAHZMT010001553.1:0-12658 GCA_027743785.1 Sinhomidia bicolor
TAGAAAGAAGAAAAAAATGAAGAAGGTAAATAATACGATGAGGCCCGTAGTGTACTACTCCAGTTACGCACCGCTCATTTCTTGTTTTTTTCTTTCTTTTTGCATGTTTGAAAATCAAGTGGAGAATAGGGAGATAGAATAGCAGCAGCAGCAGCAGCAGTAGCATGTAGTTGTAAGAAGAACTGGTTTGGTTGGCATGAAAAAAAGATAGCACTCCAAGTAGTAGTGACTTGAAGTAATAGCCTGCGGAAAAAAGCGCATCATTGTCCTCTCTCTCTCTCTCTTTCTCTTTCCTTATATGATTATATATTTAGTGGTGGTGGTACATCTTTGTTCGCCAACCCCCACCGTAACAAGTCACATACTATATGAATGCCAGTTTTTGGACTAGAAAACTTGGTGGTGGTGGTGGTGGTAGGGTTTATCCTATCTAAATGCATAATGTACTCTGGTGTCTCATCGTTTTCTGAATGACTTCTGGCCATACAGCCTCAAACGACCTGCAATGGTCTTCCGTGGATGGAAAGAAACGATTGTTCCGTATACGAAAGTAATCTTTAAAATTGCTTCCTCATATTATTATTATTATTATTATTCAGCTTTTAACCAGAGAAAAATCCTCGTGTACAAATAGGCTGGAGAAAGTGGGCTGCAAACGAGCATATGTACACGCAGTGTTTTTTGCAAACTAAGGTAGGCATGTATATTTGGTCTGACAGGAGGACACTAAAAGAGCACATGCTCCTTCTTTACTGTTGTTAGCTTGCATTAAGGTAGCTAGCTTCCTTGTTAGTGCAAAGTGATGGTGATGAGTGCGTGTTCCAAAAAAAGAAGAAGAAAATCTTAAAGTACAGTAGGGTATGAAAAGGGTACTTCAAAATGGCCTATGTATATATATGTATATATGTAATAAACGAACATTTCTTTGGAGTGCCCACAAATGAGTAAAAAGTAATAAAAATAATTTTGTTCTGAAATTCATATTATGTGCCTATGTGAGTACATATGGTAGGTACACTGTTTTAGAAAGACTTACATCAGCCCAATCAAAAATGAATGGTACAAAGCAAAGAGATTTTTAAAAGAAATATATAGTAAGAAAGAATTTTCCCTTTGACTTCTAATATGGCTCAGTGCATTGGTTTGAAAGAGAGAGAGAGATAGATAGATGAAGAGAAGGAAATATAGAGGTTGGGGAACACACAAGACGAACAAGATGAGTGCACAAGTGTGTATGTGTGTGTGTAGGATGAAATGAAAGAAAGAAAGTGAGAGGTATAGTGGAAAGACATGGTAGAAAATGAGGAGTCATTCGTCAACGACTTTTTAACTGGAAAACTGGTAGATAACGAAGAAATAATAAGAAAAACTTTATTGTGGGAATAAGGGAATATTTTTTAACCTTCTTTTTTTACACTTTTTTTCCTCAAGTAAATATAGCTGGATGCATATAATCTATACAAATATATGTATACTGGAAAAGCATTCAGAAGGAAGTTGTAGTAATCATATAAGCAACGAGTAAGACTATATCTACAAACCTTACAGTATAAACAGTTGAGTTTTTTTGACTGTGTTTACTTCTTGGTTATTATTATTATTATTATTATTATTAGTGCAACGGCTGTGCTGTAAAATTCTTCAAGTAAAGTTTTTTTCTGTCTTTTCCCAGCATAAGCAACTGATGATCTTCCTAGTTGTTTGTTAATGGAATACTCTAAAAAAATGGGAAAAAACAGACTGTCTCAATTTTTTCTCTTCTCTCTCTCTCTCTCTCTTCGTCTATCTCCTGGCGATGATAGAAGTAATTGGGGAAGAATGAGAATAAACAATGATAAAAACGAGGTTATAGTAACAGACGTACTCTCCAAGGAAAAATCAACATGAGATGATTATCTTTATGTTGATTCAAAGTGCAGTTACATTTAGAAGAAGAAAAAGAAAGAAAAAAACAAAGATGACAATTTGACTTTTTTTGTGTACTGTAATTGCTTTGAAATACTACCTAGTTTTTT
Organism: Sinhomidia bicolor; assembly: GCA_027743785.1. Taxonomy (NCBI): domain Eukaryota; kingdom Metazoa; phylum Arthropoda; class Collembola; order Entomobryomorpha; family Entomobryidae; genus Sinhomidia; species Sinhomidia bicolor. The sequence goes on from JAHZMT010001553.1 coordinate 2,016, forward strand.
ATCAGAAAAAAGGAGTTTAACCAGTTACTAGGCATTTTCATGCAACATTTAGCTCAGTGCAGCCAACTTTCAACGAATTTGCGTATATTGTTGATTTTCTTTAGTATTTTTCAGCTTCAAGCCAATTAACAAATCATTCTTGTTGAAATGTAAAAAATAATAGTAATTAGCACTGAACTTAAATAAGCTACTTGTAAATAAACTTGTGATCGTTATTTTATTTTTGCATTTCGTTTTTGCGTGTTGTCTATTTTGATTAAAGTAAAGATGAGATAAAAAAAACAAATGCTTGTTTGTAAATAAGCCAGCCTAAACGAACGTAAACGAAACGTAAAAGTTTATTATTTTTGTAAATACAAAACGCCACGTAATACTCCTTCTCTTTCTTTGATTCCCTCTCACATTTTTATTTTTATTATTCCCTACTTTTTTCTTCAAATATGAAGATAGGGAAAAAGTTTTTTTTTTGTACTTGGTGGTGCAGCTGATGCTCTCTCCTTCTCTACCCTTCAAAATAAATTTAATAATTGGAGCGTAGACTTCTTAATTATTTTGATGCAAATGACATTCAGCTCTTGAGGGAAACCTCAACCAACTCTTCAACTTTTTATTTTTTTCTCCTTCTTCTTCTTCTTCATCGTCGTCATCGCTGTTGTCGTCGTCGTCGTCTTCTTTTTCCTCCAAAAACTTTTTTCTCTACTTTTGTCCATTCTTCGTTTTTTTGTCTGCGTCTTTTCTTATGCATCTTTTCTCTAAAAAAATAATATTATCTTTATGATGAGATGGTGGATATGTGCATAAATACACACACACACACACTTATTTATTTTTTGATGTACTGACATAATAATGTGTAATGTACCAAGAATGTTGTTCATGGATGTTTTTTTTAAATTGGAGAAAAGCAAAAGTTAAGCTAAGCTTTATCAAAAGTTATTTCTAGAGACGTTATTAAAAACAAACTTTTCTCAATGCGAATACATTATTATTATTATTTATGTATTTATTTATTTATTTGTGTTGTATTTGTTTATACAGACTGTATATGTTTTTAGTTTTGCCAACGTCACAAAACGACTGATAGATATATTTTTATACATTTATTCTTTCAAAAAAAATCTCGGGCCTATTTTTACTGTCATCATTTGTAAAATTGGAAGATGTTGTTTTGTTTTCAGGGTAAAAAAACGAGAGTGATGCCAGCCAAACTAAACACTCGTTCCATTTCCATTAACATCATCATCATCATCATCAAATCACCATCACCACCACCACCACTTTTGCATCCTTTTAACTTTTCAACTTCAACCCAAACTACAAACACGCTCTACGTTTTTTCTTGTGCTGTTCTTTCCACATTTGGAAATGAAAAAAATAAATGTATTTAAATAAATAGCTCTGTATGCTCCTCTCCTCTTCTTCTTGAGTAGTTCTTCGTTTCCACTTGACTTATTTGTCGTGTCGTCGCTATCTGAGGGAGTCATTCCTGCAGAAGCAGCGGCAGAGGCAGAGAGACAGCGAGTCAGTTAATTGTTCAGTGAAGAGACAATGCAGCCACTTCATCTCCCATTAAATATTACCATAATTACCCAGCCAACAAAAAGCGGTCTAGTTTCAATTATCATTAACATGGACCACGCCATATTATGCCCACTGACTGCACTATATTTTTTGTGTTAATGATGATGATAACTACTGTGGAATGTTAAAATGCTTACATTTATTTTATTTTTTTGAGTCAATGTTTTTCACCAAAATTTTCTGATTGTTCGCGCTCCTTTCCACTTTCAAGCTCACTTCTCTTGTACATCGTCTTTTTTCTGTGTGTGATGATGATGATGATGATGATGATATTAACAGAGAAATAGAACAAGGCACAGTTTCGCTCACTTCACCTTTTTTCACTTCTTCTTTTGATCATACCACTGACTACATACAATGGTGAAGAGTCGGTGCCAAATTACTTGGTATTTTCAGTGTAGTAATAATGATGCTTCACCATTTTAAGGGTCTCTCATTGAATACAATAAAATGTGCTTCTGGCGCTGCTGATAAAAAGAAAAGTGCACTCACTCATGCATGTCAATTATCATTGCATATATGTTTATATTTATATATATATATACATGGTATTAGACAAACGTAATGAAACTTCTTCACTGTGCCGCCGCTGCTGCAAATACAACACAGCCCACATCTGCATATCTTTTTATGGCGCTACATTAAATTATAAATAGCTATAACCAACGAGACTACTTGATCAATAGGCTAATTTTGTAAAAGCTAATAAGTTTTTTTGAAGGTCTAGAGTCTAGAGCTTTTGTTTAACAACTCAATGCAAATGTCCTTGCAAAATGGTTACCAAATTTTTTCCCCAACTTTCTTTTTTTTTTTTTTTTCGAATAAGTAACGCAAATGGTTATTATGTCTTAATTGTAATTTTCTAGGTTAACATGTCTACCATTGGCGTAGATTAAATTAGAATATTCTAATAAAGACATGTACATACAGACAACAAGCATAATGCAAAGTAAATGAATTTTTTAGCATGCTTTCTATCTGTTTATAAACGGTACCGTACAGACAAACTCTTTTTTTAAACGCAAAAAGGAACATGGCATACATACATGCATACATATGTGCCCTAACTTGTCCTTGTTCTGCAGCAGCAAGCCGGCTGTTGACTCCAATTTAATGTTTATCGTTTTCCATAAAAACAGGGGTTTTTTCCGTCTTATTGATTCAGCTGTTGAAATTCCACCATATTCGCACATATTCTTCACACAGACAAACATTAATTTAAATATAAAACTGGAACTGGGTTCATTTCTGTTCAAATATACTTTTCCTTCACTGCCTCCTTTCCAGTAACTGCCTCATTATCCCTTTTCGTTCCACACACACACACACATACACACACATTCGTTTACTTCACTATCTGTATCGCCTCTCTACTATAACCAACATCATCATCGTCATCATCATCATCATCAACTGCGCAGTAGAAATGTATTTTCCATGTCAGTACGTAGTTTCAGTTTATTTCTATTTTTTTCCCAAATCCATTTACGTACTAATGGAGTCAGTGTGTATATCACTGACTAGGGAGAGAGAGAGAAAGGGAGAAAAAAATAAATGGTCTAATTTTCTTTACTTCCTTCTTTCATTTCAACTTGGTAAACAAAATTGACTGAGCGACTTTTTCTTCCAAAACGGCGTAATAATAATGATAGCATCCACTCTGTCTATTCTATAAGCCAACTTGAGCAGCTAACGAGGTCGTTCTTTATTTTTTTTTAAAAAAAAGAGATTTTTTTTTGTAAAAGAATAATAAACGACCCGTGCAATTTTTATGTATTTAACGTGGCATCATTATTGATTGCTACTTTTAAAGCTGTAATTTTTTTTAACTGGCACAAGATTACAAGAATAAAAAAAGACAAAGAAAGATATGATTAAAAGAGCTCATTTACTTTGTTCATTTTTTGTCAACATGCAAACATTTATTATTAGCAAAAAAATTATCAAACAAAAAAACAACAAAGGCAAATGTGGAGAAGAAAGGATTTGCTCAAACGTAAAATAAATATTTGCTTCAATTAATACATAAGCGTTGATTACTTTCATGTATTATCTCTAAATACTTCCGCGTTCATTTCTTTTTTTTATTCATTTGAATAGCTGATATTTGCTGATTTTCAACAAGTTTCAGACGAAATTGGCAATATGCTTTTGCTCTGCTTTTATTTAATGAGAGAATGAAGGAATATTTTTTTTTCTTGAAAAACATAATGCTACGTTTTTTCGCTCTATTTCCTCCGTCTCTTTTTTAAAATCCATTTATTCTTTATGTCATTTAATTTTTTTTGTTTTGTTTTCTAAAAAAACTTCCTTTCTGCATGACTTCAGCTTCTGCTGGCTGGAGAGTGATATAAAAACAACAAGAACAACAATAATGATCACATCTTGAAAATGCGTCTTTTTTTCTTGTGTTTCCTCTTCTCACAGCTTTGCTGGTAGCATATATAGCAAACAGCGAAAAGGAAGGGGAATGGGTTTTAATTAAAAATTTAATTGTGACAGCGCTTGTTCGTCGTATAAAAGCAGTGTTCTATGAAAGTTAAGCAACAACGACAACAACAACAACAAGTAAGCTTTCTTCTTTCTATTTTACTTATCTCAAGAATTCACCAAAATGAAACAAAAATGTGTCTTATTTATTATTGCGTATATACAGTTGTTGTTATTATAAAGTACTAGTGTTGTTGTAGTGACTCACCAACGAATAATCATCATCAGCATCAGTGTTGTCATATTAGATATACACATGCATGAACTAGATTATTATTATTCAACTTTATATACAAGTTTTATTCAACTTGACTTTTTTCTTTGCAACGCAGAAATAAAAAAAAAATGCCAACAAGCCAAACATGAGAAAAATTCATGGTTGGTTTTTTATTCCACTTTCATTTTTTTTCTTTGGAAACTTCACCTCAACTGCTAGTTTTGTGCTCTGTTTAAAAAAATATATAACAAGCTCCATTGAGTTTCTCTTGAATGATGATGCTTTTAAACTGCTTATTATAATAAGAGTAGAGTGGAGTGAACAGTCCAACCGACAACGTAATCTTGTAATGACCAAGCTGCTTTTTATATCTATATAAAAACACACACACACACACATGCACGTTTATCTAAGCCAAGAAGGGTTCCATGTACTCATAAAAAAAGTGTTTTGGGCAAATTTTAAACGGAAGGAAAACAAAAAGGAGATAATTCTGCAGCAGAAAATACTACAAAGATGCAATGTGGATATACACAACATTAAAAAACTGACAGAAAACTTAAACAAGGCTGTTGCACTATCAGAAGTAGTGGTGGTGGTTGGTGGTGGTGGCGGTGGTAGTCGTGGTAAAGGCAATGCATGCATAAAATTCCCAAAAGTATTCAAACTGCCTTAGGAATTTTTCCATGAAATCTAGAAATCCTACAAAATTTAAAATTTAATGTTTATTGTCCCTGCCTGCCTGCCTGTCAGAAGCAACTATTTCGAAACAGAGAACAAGAAGAGGATGGAGAAGAAGAAGAAGAAGAAGAAAAGGGAAGATTTGTTTGGAGTAAAAAGCAAAGAGAAAAAAAGTGGTTAAGAAATGCTAAGAAAAAAACCCACCAAGAAGAAGAAGAGCAGGTCGGAAGCAACAACAAGAACAAGTTGAAGTTCATCAAATTCAAAAGTTGAAAACCAATGCTTACAGCAATAATGCTAGATATACATGCTTCCTTATTATTATTATTATTATTCTTATCATCATCATCATCATGATAATAATAATAATAATAACTGCGTGTACAAAAAGTTTTGTTTAGGCAAGGTGTATAGACGTTTACAACTTTCCGTACATACCACTTCACGAAGCATCTTATTTTTTTCCGTTTACATGCACTAAAAATAAAATTAAACACAAATAATTAATTTTACAAAGAGACTTTCATCCTTTCTTGTTGTTCCCAGAGCCCTTAAGGATTTAGTTTATAGCTTTTATGCTAACATAACAGTAACAGTACCGAGTTGTTGCGTTTTGGTACGCTAGTAATTAAAAAAGTGCAGCCGTTTTATGCAAACAATGAACCACATTTTATTGGTGGTATGGTATGGTATGGTGGTGGTGGTGGTGGCAGATAAAAGGTGAGGATAGGCAGGCAGGCACGTGTGTTTTTTTTGTTACACAACCAACCAGGATGATGACCGTAAGCTGTTGACTTGAAACAGTCTTGTTTCTTCGGGTAGTCTTTAATTGGCGGTTTTTATTAGTGTGTTTAATAACAAGATATTATTGCCCTCTTAAGGCTTTATTTTATGCTGCTGCTTCTCCTCTGCTGGGCTGGCTGCTTGCTTCTTTTGTGATTAATTCCGGTGGTGTAATATTAGCATGGAAAATGGAAGGAGAAACCCTTAAAACTGTAGACATGAAAGGGATTAGTCCAATGAATGGAATGGTGGTGGTGGCTTGTTGATGAAATGCTGCTGCTGCTGCTTTTAACCCTTGAGCTTTTATGAGCGATTGTGTGCTAGGGAAAGATTTGACAGCGGAGATAAGACTCAGCAGTCAGCAGCGTCCTTTAACGACGTATGAACGTCCTGCTAATATGTTTTGATACTTTTGAAAAATGCTTTGTTCCGTTCTAATGACATTGTGTTGCTATTACAACCTAATTTACTAAAGCTATGTATATCTCTCCTTAATTTTTTTTACCTATTTTCTACTTTGCACAGTCAAGGGGCACAGGGGGGTTATTGCTTCCCAACAGACATTGGATTTGAAATATTTAATTTTTTAAAGAAAGTGTTCCACAATTTTGCCAACATGAAAACTTTGCTCACATGCTTGAGAAAGAGAAAACTCGGTAGTTGTTGGTCTGGTAAATTTAATTTATAAAAATATATACTAGTTAATTATTTCTCTTGCCCCCCAGCCGTCATTGTGACGGCTGCGCCGGTGTTCACCGTTCCTTTTTTTCAGCACCCTTTAAAGCACTTTTACACATCATACTCATCTCAGCAATCTTTATTTAGCGTTTTGATGATAATTATACCTGATACAATCTTCTGCTGGTAACCGGAACAGTCCACCAGCTAATTTTCATAATATTATTATTATTATGACCTATGCATTTTTCAATTGCATAGCCTGCCACTTACCGTCGTCCCCACAAAAGCATGTATTATTACATGTTTTTTTATTATTAGCTTCGGAACACAAATAAAAGAGTACAAAGGTTGTGCTACTAAATGCACGCAAAAGTAGAGAAAAAAATGAAAGTGGAGTAGTAGCTTACCGACATTTGGATATATATATTACACTATATACGACACTACGCACACACCGACTAGGAAATCAAAATAAATTGTAAACATCATACATTGTGTTGCGGGGTCGAGATTTTGCCACAGGAAAGAACCCTTCCGCTCCCAAACACATATATTTTCCTTCATTCTCCTTTTCATCTTTCTCTCTTTCTCCACCTCTCTCTCACTCTCTCCAACATACACACTTGCTTTTGTGATAGTGACTGATAGCACATGCACTTACCCCCACACAATGCCTCCCTTTCATTTCACAGAATAGAGCATGTGCCACATAGGCATTCATACGATTTTTTTCCAACGTGAACACAATGCAATTTAACAAAGCTTGCAAAAATGTTCTCTTTCTCTCTTTCGAATGAATACAAAACAATATTTATTATCAATGTTTTTGTATGCATTTATAAATTTGTATCTTTTTTCGTACGTGCGCAATGCATGTATGTATACCAATTGAAAATGAAAACGTATTGTCGTTCGTTACCAAACCAAGTTGACTGGCAGTCAGTCAGTACAGATGTAAAAAATAATAAAATTACGTATACATATATATTAACAAAATTATATATATATTTATATATGTATTTATATACGCGTTCCTGATGACGCATACCTACCTACATATATGCACCTGCACTACTAAAAGAGAATTTACCAACTATTTTTTTTCACTCATTCGACTGTCTAATGAAAACAGTCTTCTCCACATTTCACATGATTTCTTCCTTACTTCCCACACACACACACACACACACAACCTCCCATGTACATATACACACTCCTTCTCATACATATGCATCCCGCCCAAGTCACAGTATTTTTTTTCCTTCAGGCTGAAAGAAAGAAGGAATAAAAGTCTTCAAAGTGTAGGTCTGTAATCTATCAAAGTCGTAGTTGATGTGTATGAATTTACAGGGTAGACACATTATTACTCCAACAACCATGCTTTCTCTCTCTCTCTCTCTTTCTCTTTCCACCCTGCGAAAAAATAAAGTGCTTAGGTTGTAGTAGTAGTTATATGCAACTTTTTGATGATGATGATGACGACGACGACGACGAATATCTACATATTATTTTCTTATATGCGCAGTAGTACACTACTTATATTCATATAGTACTCATGTGCTAGAGAAAAAGCAATACCGCCATCATCATGACATGCATGCATGTATATTCAATTTATCTTCATATTCCTTCCCTCTCTCCTTCTCTCTCTCTCTTCTTTTCAAACTCTTTCCCTTTTTTTCTAAAAAAAATAATGTGCACCACCAAGTCATTCTTCACTATTCCAATAATTCCCCACATATTCATTTTTATACGCCTTGTTTTCCCCTCAGAGAAAAAAAATAATCTAATCTTTCCGCTGATGAATACACACACACACACACACACACACACTACATGCATGGTAATATAATAATAATAATATCATATTCACAACGCGGTGGTTTCCAGTATTAAATAAAAATGTATACTGACGATCAAACCATTTTTTTTATCGGAAAACAACCAACCAGTCAGGATTTATTTACAATGTTTTTAAAAACTCCGCTTTCATACCAGGTATTCCCCAACCAAACCTAATCCCAACAGTGATGATGATGATGATGATAAGGGTATCGTCAGCGTCGGTAAAAAACAAAAAGGAGATTTTTAGAAATAAACGAAATGCTCAGTTTCTAAAAAAAAGAAAGTAATACTTACGGAGAGAATTATTAGAGGAGACATACAATGAAAAATAATATGAATACATGCAGACATGTGCGTGTGTTTTATTATATTTTTTCCTCTCCGATTTCTCCTCATCAACATTTTATCCTAATCATTAGTACACACACACGTATGCATATGCTTACAAAGCTTTTTTGTTGTTGTGTTGATTCCACGATTTTCTTTCATAGTAAGTAGGTAGGTAGGTAGGTAGGTAGGTACATAGTATCTGTTTTGCCAGAAAAGCTACACGTCTCTTTTTACCTTCTTCTTTACTCTTCTCTCGACTACCCTGTTCTCTCTCTCTGTGTGTGTGTGGGTGGCCTGCTTTTATCCTGTGGTTTGGCTCTCTTTGTTCCGACGTTTGTGTTTCATGTAGACATTATTTTTAATAATCCTGATATATTTTTTAAATCATAAATCCAATCTAAACAAGCGGGTAACTTCTCTTGACTACATAATAATAATAATAACAACAACGTTTTTTCACTAGTATGCAAAATAATATATTTTAAAACTTTGCTTCATTTTTTGGGGAGTAAGCAGCACAAAGTTGTTGTTCATCTTGTAAAACGATATACCCGCCTTCTCCACTACCACCGCCACACACACACACACGTAAAGTAATCATCTTGATGATGACCATCATCATCATCATCATCATCGTCCTCCTCCACGGCACATGCATATCAGCAGCAATCTTAGTTTTTTTTTTATTTTTTTTATTTTTTTTATTTTTCGACAGGAACCAAGGGGGAAAACAGTTTTGCCACTAGAACAACCCGCAGTAAACCATATAGTTTTACAGTTGCTAAATTGATTGAGCTTTGTGCAACCCACCTACCTAACCACTACTGTTATCTATCTACCTATCTCGGTTCTCTGTCTGTTCTCTACTCCCAGCCAATATAGAAAAAAGAAACAGAGAGAGAAAGAGACAGGGAGAGAGAAAGAAAAAAAAAGTTCGTTAAAATCTTGGCACGCTTCATGAACGCACCGCAAACTTGATCGTCATCATCATCATGCTCATNACGCACCGCAAACTTGATCGTCATCATCATCATGCTCATCGTGTAGAGACAAAGATGAAACAGCAACACCGGTCGTAATAGTATAGCAGCAGGAGGAGTTGGCTGGCTGCTGCTGCTGCTGCTACCACTGCAGCTTTGAAAACTACCACCAATGCCACCACCACATTTACATGACTTTAGCATGCACTCATGCGTCTACCCCTTTGTAATACATCTTTTCTTTTTTTCCACTCTTCCTGTACACATTATTATTATGCTTTAAGCACAATTCATAGATGAATTGCCATAGTCCTTCCTCTCCTCTTGTGTCAAGAGTGATGAAAGTGAAAGGTGTAGAGGTAGTAGTAATAGTAGCAGCAGCAGAAGCAAAGTAGTAAGTATAATAGATACATAATATCCTCTTTCACTTTGCATACCACACGGACTTGTGTAGTGAAACACCAGAAAGAAAAAAAAAAGATTTTTTGACTAATTGCTTATCGATCCTTTTCCTTGCTGATGTAATGGCTTGGCTTGAGAGAGAGAGAGAGAGAAAAAAAAGAAAGTTAAAAAAACCTCAACTCTTTATACTAAAATCGTTTGCATATTACAACATGCTCACTAGAAAAAATAACATTCACAAAAGCCATGAATGTATAACTACTCGACTACTACCACCCTTACTTATATTACCACTATTATGTGTGTAAATAGCATAACTTGTCAAGTTGTGAATGTCTATACACACACACACACATACACAGGAAGGAAACGTTTTACTTTCGTAGTATTTTTTCCCCTTTTTCGTATTCTTACCAGAGAGTACCCATATAAGCTTTAGTTTAAAAAATTTGCTGTGCAAAATATACAAATTTCTTTTTCTTGTAGTATATTCTTCCTTTTTTACTTCCGTTTCTCTCTCTCTCTCTCTCTCTCTCTCTCTCTCTCTTTCACTTTCTCTAGTTTTAGAAGAGCTTTTCCCAGGTTTTCTTTACTCTTTGAACAATCCATCATTCATTTTCTCCCATTTCGTTTCTGTCGCATTTTTTTCTCCT
>JAHZMT010001554.1:3632-16276 GCA_027743785.1 Sinhomidia bicolor
CCGAAATAATTTAAAAGGAGATAATTGTTTGTTTAATATTTTAAAATTTAGAGCAAAGAATTTCAAGGAATTACATTGACACTTGCAAAACTGGTCCGAGTGATGGCAGGCGACATAACAATCGTTTCTACTGGAAGGAACGCCCAGGGGAAATATGAGACCAATAGACAGGTTTTAATAGACAACAATTTGACCAACTACATGTACACAGCCTTTGTCCTCATGGTGGCGATTGTGATGATGAACTTGCTGATTGGCTTGGCGGTAAACGATATCCGGGAGATTTATGAGGACGCTTCCAAAAGCGTGCTGGTACGACAAACAGTACTGTTGAATACCCTGGAAACAAGCATTGATGGCAAGTGGGCGAAAGCGTATCTTCCCAGTGGACTGATTGCCAAGTGGATCAACTTATTTCCCGTGGAACGTTCTCTCAAGTGAGCGTGATTTATTCAAATGCATTTAAAGTTACTTTTTTAAAGCTTATTTTTTATGCGTACTTATTTAACAGCTAGGTTGTATTATTTATTTACAGTAAAACCATGTCCTTCAATCCGCATAGTCCATGTGACTCAAAGATTAGCTCGGACCATAAGAAAAGTTTGTTTGGTCTTGCCAGCGCCAATGCAATTAGCAGTCTATCCAGCCACAGACGGAAACGCAGTGCTTTCAAATCGTCAAATAAGAGATATTCTTCCCCTTCATCAGTTCGTGACGTGTTGCAACTATTGAACAGCACAACGGCTGGAAATAATGCTAGTAGTAGTGCTGAGCAACGAGTTTTACTGGAGGGGATTGATAAATTAGTGGAGTATGTTAATATGATAAACTCATCTAAAAAGAAGTAAAGGTCCATTTTGAAGTAGGATGATTGTTTTGGTATTTCTTATATAACTTTTGAACAAAAGTAATAATAAAAAAAACAAGTTAACTCTTTCTTGATCAATTTGAAAAAATCATAATAATAATTGCTTTGTTTATTTTTGATTTTGCTTTAAATAAATTTAAAACAAGTTGATTTCTTCTTTAACTATTTATTCATGAGAAACTTATTTATTTTTATTAGACAATTTACTAATATAATATCAAAAAAATTAAGGTAAAATACTGAGAAATGTGCCATATATTATTGTGATTTATTAAATAAATTAGAAAAACAATAACATTAAAAGTTATAAGATTACAAATTAAATAACAATAAACATGTATCAATTTTTAATTAATTTCCTTGCGTAGACTTGCCAGTTAAGGGGAGTGCTTTTAAATCGCTTAAAAGGTTACACTTTGCATTTGTCTTGGTAACTTCAGTTCTTGTAAGAGCAAGCTTCACAGCATCACACGCTATGGCCAGCCCATACCCGTATAAATTATTGGGATACCAGTCGCAAATTCCTGCGCCAATGCAGTCGCACAAAACATGGGAGCTTTTTACGTACGGATAGGATTTTGGACTTTTGCTGAAATCCCCTTCCCCCTTTAAATCCAACAATGACGTGTCCGCCGTCTCCGTCAAAATTTCGTAGGCCAGCATTTGGGTCCAGTGAGGGCCAGGATTAGCACTAATCATTAGCGTAATAATTCCGGCAATGTGAGGCGTTGCCATGGACGTTCCACTGATTGTGTTGTAATCGCGCACGCCTGTGTACCAAGCTGAGGTAATGTCCACACCTGGCCCGCTAATATCCGGTTTGTTAAGTGTGACGAGTTGCTTCCCTTGTATGCTTGTGGATATGCACTTGTTCGGTGGGGAGGGAATTATGCAGCTTCCCTTGGCAGTGCTGTTGTCTTGAAAGTCTTTTGCCATGACGGTGGGACCTCGGGATGAAAACCATGCTAGAGTTGTGGTTTTGTCAACAGCCCCCACAGCCAAGGCAATGTCAAAGTTTCCAGGGTAGCCACCACTTCCACAGGCAGGTCCGTTATTGCCCATTGCAAAAGCATGGGTGATGCCTAGAGCTGTCCATAATGCTATCATGCTGTAGTAAGAAGAGCTTTCAGGATCAAGAAACTGAGAGCCACCGGGACCTCCCCAGCTATTGTTTATCTAAAAAAAATTTATAATATGCAAAATTGTTATAAATGCAAATTGTGAACAGTTGCAGCACTTTGAATTTTAAAAAAAATAAATAACATTTTACTACTCACCACGTAAGGTCGCACATCAACATTTCCTTTTTCAGTTGCATCGTCATACCTCCAAGGGGCACACATGTACTGACCACACTTTAATATCGCAGACTCAGGAAAATCTCCGTCGCCCATTCGACAGGCCATCCACTTTGCACCTGGAGCCACGCCAACCGTTCTTCCAACTATTGTACCTGCCACGTGACTGGAATAATTAACAAAAAAATAAAGCACCGTCGCCCATTCGACAGGCCATCCACTTTGCACCTGGAGCCACGCCAACCGTTCTTCCAACTATTGTACCTGCCACGTGACTGGAATAATTAACAAAAATAAAAATAAAGCCTCGGAAGCTGAGAAAAACCTAAAAAATCAATCCACTAATCAACAAAAAAAGTACGTACGTTCCGTGACCACCATGGTCCAAGGGATACGGACTGACGACCGGTTCATATCCGTCCCACCAACCATATGGCGCTCCAACAAAGTTTTCTTTTAGTTCCACGTGATCCCAAAGAACGCCAGTCTATTGCAAAAAAAAATATTATATTGGTAGTAAATTAACTCTTGAAACCAATTTTATTTTTGCACACACCAACCATGTAAATAATTTTTTTAAACAAAACTTACGTCCATGATCCCAACAATGACGCCTGTACCGTTGGTTGGAATATCTGGACAACGAGCATCAATCAACCCAATATTCCAAGTTGTGTTGCCAACTGGTGGCGGACGGGGTGACGGATTTCGCCCTGGGGGTATTGGTGCTGGTACAACTTCCTCGAGCCGAATCCATTTGACTATGCTTTTCCCAGCAATGTCCAAAATTATCGGAATTGTAATGTCTGGAATGTAGAGCAGGTTTGCAGACCACAAAACTGTAAATGGCACCCCCATTACTTCTAAAATGTCAGTGAGAGGAGCCAGTAGCTGTGTTGCCTCGTCCTGTAAACCGGTTAACAACTCAGTGAGCAGTCGGGAGCCTTTGGTGTTTTCTGACGAGCGTGTGTCCGTGGTTGCCACAACCACTCGCATTTCTTCAAGGAGCCTCTCCGTCGTCCTGGAAGTTTGGTACACTTCCACCATAACGTTTGGGTGTCTTCCAGCTTTTGCCTCACTCCACACGTCGGGGCTCACATTGCTGGGTCTTTTGTCAGCACAGCTAACGATCGAAGCTAGCGTGAGCGTCACAATTATAAGCAAAAATTGCTTAAAAGCCATTTTTTGAAAATTTACAACAATATTTTTACTTTGATGAATATATAAGAAAATCGAACAAATAAATACACAAGTCAGTAGCAAGTACACGTCTTCTTCACAAGGTTGCCTGAATAACAATAGCAAAAATTACCGATTACTTCAGCAGATTCCTGAGTTGAGCTGTTCTGTTGAATATTTTCAATTCAGAGAAATTGGGTTGAAAAGTACTGCATTGTGCTCAAAACAGTTTTCACAGGAAAGGGTCGCAACTAGCCAACCAATGAAATTACAGAGAAACCTTAATCTGAGATCCTAACGGATAATTCTCCCAAAATAGTTCAGAAAAAGGTTTCTGTTCCGAGTAAACCTTTCATCATCATCATCATCAGATTATACAGTTTGTTTAAAATTACTGTTAGATGCGAATTCCTGCTTGTTTGCACAGCTATCTATTTATAGCACACAGCTTTATCTTGATCACCTCTGTAAAACTGTACAACTATTTAGAACATGCATGCTTACCTACTTGCTCACCCCAAATTCCTCAAAATGCTTCTCAACTGAAATATTCCACAGTTCAACTTATAGCGATCTGCTGAACTAGTCGGTAATTTTTGTTGTTTGAATTGTGCACAATTCATGTAAAAATTCTACACTACGAGCGTCTAAATAATTATTTTAAATTGGAAAAAAAATTTATTCTACCAGCAAAGAGTTTCTAGGACACGTTGTGTTACTCTTAAACTACCGCACTATAATAAACTAAACTATATATCAAAATGGCGTTACAGTTGGGTAGTGTTCTCATTAAATTTTCCATAGCACTTGCCGTTTTGGCAACTGGGCTTGCAACGGATTCTGTTCATATTAAAAGTGAGATTGATACAGAAGCGTCGGAGCAAAATTTGTTACGAGGAATGGTAGTCGAATGCAACGGATCTGGCTTTGCGGATATTTTTTCCGTTTTCAAAAACACGCTCGCAGAAGCTGGAAACAGAGAAGAAATCATATCAACTGTCATTCGACAACAAATAAACTCCACAGCAGAATGCCTGGCCCCCGTAATTGAGCTGCTGAAGGAAGAAAATGTTCCATACGCAATTCTACCAATTACCAACAGTCTGCACATTCATTCCCCGTTGACCAAATCCCTCGTAAGCAGAATTGAGTCTGTTGAAAATGTGTTGCGTGTTCGTGCCGACCGCATTTTGGGAATCGGTCGCCCCATCCTTCTGAAGCCTACAATTGTCCGTCCCACCGGAAACAAAACATGGAACACTGGCACTATTGATGCCCGGTGTAGAAGCATTAAGCAATTTGGGGAGAATGTACATGTCGGCATTATCGATGTAAGTTTCAAAACTATATAGATAGGTATACATAAATATTTCCCTTTTTATTAGCACAGAAGGCTTGGAAAAGACAAAAAAGGAAGGGCGGTAAATTTAAATATACTTAATTTTTTTGTTTAAAATTATAGAGTGGGGTGCTGTACAACCACACCGAGCTTATAGATAATTGGTTCGGAAAGTTGCACGCAGGATACGGTTTTTTCGATGCCACGTCCAGTTCGCGTGTAGGGGCCAGTTCTGTTCCGACCGACAGCGATGGCTCTGGCACCAACCTAATGGGCATCGCAGTAGGAAAAAATATTGGAGTTGCTCCCAACGCAACCTGGACATTGTGTAAGGCTTGCCAGGGGACTTCATGCTCTGAAGCAGCTTTGGAAACATGCGCAGTTTACATGACATGCCCATGGAAGTATAACGACGCAAGCCAAACAGGAGACTGTACACTTGGCGCGAAGGTTGTCCTGTTTCCGCACGGTCAAACTATTGTTGGTGGTCAAATGCTCAACCCCGATCTCTTTGCTTTCTACAAGTTCGTGAGGTTTTGGAACTCGGCGGGAATCCTTTCCGTGTTTGCTATGGGCGATAATGGGCCAGACTGCAACTCTGCCATGATTCCCGGTGCTTTTGACATTTCATTGTCGGTGGGGGCCATTGATGAAAACTGTAATGTTTGGGACGACTCCTCTCGCGGACCCGTACTTATTGGCAGGGCACTTACTAATGATAGCACAGCAGACGGCACGTGTCCAGCCTTGACTGGTTCGACAAAATGCAGTGACGCCAGCAACGACGCAGCCGTATGCAAACTCACCAAACCCGACCTGGTAGCACCAGGAAACAATGTCAGAACCTCGTCAAATACAGACACTAAGAGTTTTGCTACCAAGTCTGGAACTGGAATCGCTGCTGCTCATGTTGCTGGTGTGCTGGCCCTAATGATTTCTGCCAATCCTGGACTCAAGTGGAATTATCAAATTGCGTACACAATACTCACAGGAACTGCAGACACCACCAGGCTTGACCAACAAGGGAGCAGGAAGTCCAGTCAAAGGTATCCTGCGGGATCCCATTTTCTGTGTAATATGATCTTATCCGGAAATTGCAATGGCTGGCCAGATAACCTATACGGATACGGGATTTCAAACGCCTGCTACGCAGTAAAAGCTGCAAAGAGATGGACCGCGTAATAAAATATTAATAAAAATAAAAGTTGTACATGTTTGCATACAAGTAATTATTTATATACGTAGTTAAATCCAAATCTGTGAAATTTAACGGGAAATCCGTTTATATCGAATAATTTCATTTTTTTTCTCCAACAACATAGTATACACAACTGTCTAGTTTTTGAAATCCTGAATATTGTTAAGCATATACTGACATTTTATCTGAATAAATTTTTAGCGTCTACATAACATAACTTATTATTAGAGTTATATTTGTGTAAATATTTTTTTTTGGATCTTCTGATGATTTTTCGTTACATTTTTTTTCAATTGATGTATCCAAAGCACACTACTGCTTCTAGATAAGTTCTTTATCTAAAAGTTAGACTTGCATTTGCATGCACCAGAAACTTACAACGTATAAGTAATTCCCCTGTTTTTGATAGTACAATGATGAATGATGATAAATAGAAAGTCTCAGCATAGCATACTGACAATGAGGCTGAACTGAGGTCATGTTCCTTGTGCCTTAGAATAGAATAGGTAGTATTTATATCTACCTATGTATGTGCACTTTTACAACCCTGATAATAAAATAGGAAAACCAACCAGAATTATAATAGCCTTGCATACAAAAATGTAGTTTACAAACGAAAAGATTAGCAGTAGCACATTTTTAACCACAAAAAACAGCCTCTGCAGAAGTAACTTGTACACAGTAAATTGTGAAAAGCGTAAATAGTTCATAATAATACAGCAAGTGAAAGAAATTGTAAAAGGAAAATAATTAAACGGCGGAAATAAAATATATTATAGTTGCTGTGAAAGCTGCAGTGATTTCAGTGACAAGCTTGCTTGCCGAAAGCATGGAGTTTATGAACACAAAAGGATTATTGAAACAGCAACTAATGAATCATTTAGCACTATTACAACGTGCGTTGGAGAGAATGACCAGAAAGCGTTCTATTTACGATGGACTGTGTTTGCAGGTTAGTTAGGTGTAGTGAATTTAATACGCATACCTCTATATATTAAGAGCAATGACGATGATATTTTTTTAAAAAGCACAAGGTATCCTTTAAATATCCCGTAAAAAAATTTTTTTTACAAACTGTTTCTAACTACAGCATGATAAGGTAGGCCAACACATCACACAATACTTTGATATTTGGCAGACCTTTGTGGCTGTTCCGGGTCAACTTGAACTGCCCCCTGATGTTGGGGCAATGATAAATTCATTAGAGATGCAGAAGATAAGATTGGATAACGTCAAAGCTGTAATCGATAATTTCACTCAGAATCATGCGTGGCATGTAGACAAAGTTACGAGAACGTTGGAGGTTGTCAACCAAGCCCGGACCTTGACGGAGGTGTCAAGCATTTGTATTCCCAATGTAGACTGGTACACAATCATTTGCCTAAATAAATTAAATGTGTATTTAGTAAATCATTTTGAGAGTAAGATTTCATTACTTATTGTAATACTTTTTTTTTAAACTAGGCTTCAAACAGTGTCTTATCCCAACGTTGAGCAGATTGAGGCTGAATGGAATAGAGGGGGAATGCTGTCAAGAATCGAATTTTATATTGACCATTTTCAGAATTTAATTAGGGAGAATACCGAGGATGATAGAGGGGACAATGGGGAGTCACCCAGAAAAAAAAGAAGGTTTAATTAGCAAAGTATTTTAAAGCTCCAGCATGCCTCATGGTGCATAGATTTTATACAAAAAATAATATAACGTATTTCAATAATTAAAAATATAATCATGGTTAAGGTAGTGTTAGAATTATTTAAATAATATTTAATTTCTTTGATGTTTTTATAAATTATAATTAACAAAATTATATTATATTTCTAGCCGAGTACATTCATGTACGTTAAAACTTTTATTTTAGCGATAAGAATATTTTTTTAAATGTACGAATTACGTTGAGTACGTATTTTTTGCAATGAACTCCGTTTAATAAATCAGATTTTTAAGATGTGTCTTTTAAATACATTGGTTTTAACTAGTAAGCGCATAATTTTAATTATTTAGAAAAGGCAACAACCAAGGATTTAAAATAATAATAAATATTCTTGGTCAACTCAGCTACATAAATTATGGGATTCGTCAACTATTCAACTAAGCGAAATTTGAACGTAAATTTTGTCCATTAATAGTAAACCGTATTAACTGAATAAGCTTTTCTCTACTTTCTGAGAAGCGAATGCTATTGAGCTATTTGATACGAATGTTTTGTCTGTCCGTATGTCTGTAAAAATATAAAGTTAGTTTATGAGTTTACAAGCTAATAAGGGACTGAAAACTGTTAATAGTTTAGAAAAAATGACCGCATTTTAAAACGGTAAATTTATTCCATTTCTGAACGGCATTGAATTTATTTATTCTGTTTTTGATAAACTGTATATCATAACAGTTTGAACTTTGTACTTAACTAAACAATAGCAAAACTGATTTGCTTTCGCTACTTTTATTTTTCCGATTGATTGTTAAATTTAAGTTTTTTCACTATTACTTCCACGCATCAAACCAGTATTGGTGATATGATACGTGTAATCCTTGTCGCTGTATTTTTACTAGTGGGATACTAGATATCACTTCACACTACCAACGTTATCAATCATAATCATAATATCAAATGAGCGTAAACAAAAACTTGAGTTTTATCTTATCAAGAACAAATATGTACTTTTTCAAACTCGTGTTCAAAATTCTAACTCATTGTCATTACTAACATTTAGAATGCAGTAAGTCACACTAAATACCCAAGTTAATATAGACGATTAAAACTCTCATTCATTTAAATTGAAATTGCTAATTGTTGTAGATGAAATGAAGGTATAAATGAATTAATAGGTACGCAAT
The DNA here is from genome assembly GCA_027743785.1 of Sinhomidia bicolor. NCBI lineage: Eukaryota > Metazoa > Arthropoda > Collembola > Entomobryomorpha > Entomobryidae > Sinhomidia > Sinhomidia bicolor. The sequence goes on from JAHZMT010001554.1 coordinate 12,351, forward strand.
TTAAAAATGCAAAGAATTTTACAAGTTATTGAATACTGTTATACTTGCATTTCCTTCCAGTAAAATAGACAGTATTCCCTAGTTTCTAAATTACCAAGCATACTGAAAATTTTCTAGCGTGCGTATACAAGTGCGTATTTCGTAAAAACTTTTTGGAGTGTGTATATCCATACAACAAACTCATAACTAAATAACTTGCTTAACTTATTTATTACCTACCTAGTAGAATCATGCTCATGTTAATAATTTTATTGGTTAATATCTTGATGGTTGTTTTCTTGCAATGCACCCAAAGCACACACTGCTTTTTGATAAGCCAACAAAGCACTTCATACCTACATAGAATTAATAACAAGTAATAAAAATCAAGTAAAAATTAGACCTGCAGAACATTATACTTTACATTACGCTTACAAAGTAAAGCATTCCAATGTGGTAGGGAATACGTTGTTCATATGAAAATAGTCATTTTCCGCCGCACATCTGTTTTTCCTACTGGGGTCGGTCGTGCTCCTACTGCTGAGTTTAAATAGTAAAACGGATTTATTATAAACGGATGTGCCCATTTACCTACTCACAAAATTTTGAGATTCTCAAATTCATTCCTTAGGTTCCGTGACAAGCGAAAGCCATTAAAAAACGAAATAAATGGCGGAAATAAAATAGTTAAAAATAAAATAAAGTAGTACCTAGTACCATGTCAACACATACAAGCTGCAGTAATTTTAGTAACATGCCTGCTGAAAGCATGGAGTTTACGGACAAGCGAGGAAGTCTGGCACAGCAATTACTTAGCCATTTAGCACAAATCGAAAATGCGCGGAAGCAAATGTCTGCAAAGCGATCTGTTTACGATGGAATATCTTCTGAGGTAAGATATCGTAAATTTTATGTATTTATTTTTCCGGCGGTATTGAAAGCAATGGCGATAGGAAAAAAGAAAACTTTAAAAATTCTTAATCCCTTTTTTAACTGTTCACTACATACAGCTAACCAAGACATTCTGTACCTTCACACTGTACTGCGATACTTTGAAATATTATGCGGTTGTCATGGGAGAAACTGAAGAGCCCTCACATGTTGAGAGAGTTAGGAAAACATTTGATAAACTGAAGAATAAAATGGATTACGCAGGAAAAATAATGGATAGTTTCACTGTGGTCCGGCAGGGGCATGTAAACACCATCTGGAGTACTTTGAAAGTGGTGAGCCATGCCCAGTCTTTGGCGGAGTTGTCAAGCATTTCCATTCCCAGTTTGGATTGGTACATAAACATTCGCCAAAATAAATTAGAAATGTATTTAGTAAATACTTCAAGATAAAAATAGCTTTTCACTAATTATTTTACTATTTTAAAAAAACTAGGCTTTATACCATGCCCGATCCCAACGTTGAACAGCTTGCTGATGAATGGAGTGAATTGGGAATGCAGCCAAAAATTGAAAACTTTCTTGGTAAAGTGCACAATTTGATTCTACTTAACAATGCGGACGCGCCGAGTTCTGAATCGGACAGTGACGAGTCACCCAAAAAAAGGAAAAGGGGAAAATAGTCAAACAATTTAGTTCTCACGTTACAAAATGCTTTCACGCAAGTTAATGGTGTGAATTTTACACAAAATAATGTTGTTATTGAAATAATATTTAAGGTTTCTAACGTTTTAAAAATAAATTATCACTAACAAAATAATACTTTTAGCGGAGTTCAATTAGGTATGTTGATTATAGAACTTTTAGTCTAGCGATAAGAATAACTTTAAAAACTTACGAACATTGAGCACGAGTTTTTTAAAATCAACAATGAGCTGTGTTTAATGAATCAGATTTTTTAAGCTGTACTTTTTATATTGCGAGTTCTAGCTTAGTAACCGCTTAACTTTTCAATTTTTAAAAAGCTACAGATAAACATGTCAGATATTCTTGGCCATTTCATCTACATAAATTGCACAAACATAATGGCATTGAAAAGCTATATACATAATTAGTACACAGGTGAACTGAGTTTAATAAATTTGCATGACGACGCAGGTTGGTACACACTCCGAAGTACACTACAAACGGTAGATAAAGCAAATTCTTTGGAAGAACCGTCAATTATGTACAGTTCCAATTCAGACTGGTATGCATACATATTGCAAAAATAAGTACCTAAATTATCAGGCATACTAGCATTCTAATAAAAAAAATTCTAGTGTGCGTATAAGACTATGATATTTTTTACTACTATGAATAATGAGGGGCAAGTTTAAGGTTTTTTAAAAAATTGGTTCCCTTTTTTACTTTATTTTTCTCATAATAGGTATACTTGTTTTAAAGTTATTGTTGTTGGTTGCCTACCTGAAATCACAACGAGCTTCTCAAGTTGCGGTCAGTAAAAATGTCATTTTTGTTCTTAATGTTTGCAAGTTTTTTCGTTGTTTCGAAAAGCTTATACTACACATTTTTTTCTGAGAATGGTTTCTGATGACAATATTTTCGGTTTGTTAATAAAAGAAAAATATTTTTCAAAAATGAGATCACAGGCTTATCATTTTGGCAGTCTCCATTTACATTACTCCTTTTAGGTACAGAACTTGAGGACTTGTATAATTTTTTGACGTGGGCATGTAATAAATTCATAGCTTGGTAGTATAGTCATGTTCAAGTTAATATTTTTGGTTTGTTCTGCTGATGATTTGTCCGTACATCATCGCATTTAAAGTACTCAAAGCACACTGTTTTTATAAGCCAAACAAAATAGTTCATACCTATAAGCTCATTACTTAAAAAACAAAGTTTATTATGTAAAAATTAGACGTGTACATACGCTTACAAAGTAAAAGGTGTACGATTTTTTTGGGAAGTACGATGATAAGTAGTGTCAGTATAGCATAATGCATAATAGCATAGTGCTATTTCTTTTTCTCCTGAGGTCATGCTCCTTCTGTCCTATGTATGAACACTACTCATAAGTGCACTTGTACACCCAATTATAAAATACAACAAAAAAGCAGAGTTGTAACTTTGCATACAAAAAATACAAAATGTACCGTGCAAATGAAAAGTGGACAGCAGCACATTTATCCACATANATTATAAAATATCCCAAAAACCAGAGTTGTAACTTTGCATACAAAAAAAACCAAATGTACCGTACCAATGAAAAGTGGACAGCAGCACATTTATCCACATAATTTAGATTCCAAAAAAATCATTTCTTTGCTTGTGTTTTACGCTTAGCGTTTAGAGCTTGGTCAATTTTCTAAGTAGTAACTTGTAAAATTCTGAGAAGCTATAAATAAGTTTTATTGCAAAAAGGGAAAATAATTTTTTAAATACGAAATAAACGGTTCAAATCGCAAAAAATAGTTTACAACTAACCATATTTAGCATCCAGTCAGATTTTCCCAGCTGCTATGGAGGGACAGCAAGAATTATTACAACAATTACGCACTCATATAACGGAAATCGACAATGCGTGGGAGCAAATGTCTGGAAAACTTTCCATGTGCATGCAATTATCTTCCGAGGTAAGGTGTACTGAATTTTATGCTCATATTAAAAGCAACGACGATGATGAAGAAAACAAGCAGATATAATAATCATGCCGTGAACTGTCTTTTGAAACTACAGCAAACCAAGTTTTTGGGTACGTATCAGCAATACTCGGACGCTTGGCAGAAATATGTGGCATTCGGGGACGAAACTGAAGTGCACCCTCAGGTTCACATATTGATGGAAGCATTTTACAAAGTAAAGGAAAAGACGAAAAACGCAGAAAACATAATTGATAGCTTCATTAAGAGGCGGCAGCGCCATATGAACAGAATCCAGACTGCGTTGAAAATTGTGAGCGCTGCTCAGTCTCCGCAGGATTTGGCAAGCATTTCCATTCCCACTTTAGACTGGTATACACACACATACATTCACCAAAAAATAAAGTGGAAA